>JBDODB010000221.1:0-47608 GCA_039880865.1 Aspergillus proliferans | reverse complement strand
AAGAAACGGTGATTGTCCACGATATACCCCTGACCAGCCTTTAGCGCGACGGCAAAGGCATTCTGGAAGATGGTATCCTGCAGTTTAGGCAAGGCAGAAACCATGGAATGCTATACGGCGACAATTGTATCTCGACCACTTGAGGGAAGGTAAATGCAAAAAGAAAACGGAGACTCAAACATGATGCAAAGTCATAAAATCGCACAAAAAGGCGAGAACAAATAATGAGAATAAAATGGTAGAGAAGAGAAGAGAAAATAGGGTAAAAAGAAAAGTCAGCAAAACAAAAATCACTTTTCCAGCTCGGCTCTCAGGCTAGCACCGAGCACACAGTCGATCTTTTGCGGCTTCTTTGCGTAGGAAATCCGCTTTGATAGGTTGAACGTAAAGCAGAACCATCCGGTTACCCTGCATGGATCCTTTCAGGCCAAGATCCAGAACAATATCGTCGCACAGCCTCGTCGCAAAAGAAGTACCATAAAACAAATCGGCCTGTTGAACCCGTTGCTGGAGCGTCGTACAAGTAATCGTCAAACGCTAAACTCCCAAACTCATTGTACATTTGTGCGTTGAAATTTTTGAACCAAAAATCGCGATCAGAATTGATACAGAACGTGTCGGATCGCAGTGAAAAGAATCGTTTCTCAAGAACTCGTTTTCGAAAAGCATATGATTCGTGAAAAATATTCAAACGAAATTCATAGGGTAATCTCGCTTCTTCGTCAAGAAAATCGGCGGACAACTGTTGCAGACTGTCAATCGGTTGTGAAAGGCCACCGACCGCCGACATCCCAGGCGAAGAGAAGAATAAAGCCGCTTCTATGTTTAGTTTGCCTGTTTGCGAACCGTTAGCAAATGGTTACAAAACAAGATGAAAGGAGATCAGGAAATCCCCAGTCTTCCAGAATATCTGAGATAATAGGACATACATTTGCGACCTCATTCTGGGGAGTCAGAGGCTTGGACGGCGAGAACTCCGGGGCTGTCGAGGACAAAGACGTCTTCGAAACAGAAGTGCCGTTTGGCAGCGAGTGATGGTGGCTCACACCGTTAACAGCTCCCTCGACATGATTCTGGGCCGGCGAGCTCTCGATCCGCGACGGAGGGGGGCCTTCGCTCTGAGCAGAGGGGTCACGCTGGTCGATAGGGAAGACCCACTGTCCCCACTGCTCTCTTGAACGCAAACGGTCGACACCGTCTTCGCCGACGTAATGCTCGACAGTCCGGAGTTGACGCGAAACATGACGGAGGAGTTCGTAGTCCTCAGTCAGAGTCTTGATCCGCTTGAAGTTGGCAATGAAGTTCAATGCGACGAATCCCTGCGAGTCCATGTGTTTCCGGAGGAACAAGTCCTTGCACAGGTTGTCAACGGAGAAGTAGTATTCACTATCATTTTGTTAGAATCATGTCAATTTGGTAAAGACGAAGAAAACATACAGTTGCATCGAAATCATGCTCATAAGAGAGTAAGGCTCCATGTAAGGCTGGTAAGGGAACGCCGTCATGGGGCCGGCGGGCATAGGCTGATAGGCAGCATACATGGTGTTGATGTCGGCAGGGAAGGGGTAGACACCATACATGGCCGAGTTAGGCAGCGAGGGAGACCGCAAAGGAACGCGGTTGTTCATGCTCTTGTTGTAACCAAACGACTTGGGGTGAACGAAGGAGTGCTGCATGGGGTTGTAGAAGGGGGCTTGCGAGCCATGTCCCGAGTGGCCACCGCGGCCCCGGTGAGAACCACCCCGTCCGCGCTCGGGACGAGAATCACCACGCTCCCGGTGGTGGTTGTGGTGGTGGTTCTCGCGATCGGCGTGGAAACCGCCAAAGTCAGCAGACTTGGGTCCATTCTCGAAACGGCGGTCCTGGGTCACACCATTGCGGGCCTGAGGATCAACGGACAGAGGAGTCCTGTCGCCCTTGTGGGCAGACTCGTGGTTCCTCGAGAAGCCCTTGGCATGACGAGGGAATGAGTCTCCGTTGGCCTGCTTGCCAGCGTTTGTGTCGTCCGCTCCCTTGGGACCACGGCTCCGGTCAGCGCCCTTGCGCGAGTCGGGGGCACCGGCAGGAGCCTCCGCACTGTTGGATCGTTTCGAAGGGAAAGAGTTGGCACGGCCAGTGTTCGGCTCGGAAGCCGTCTGCTTGGCAGCACTCTGGGGGGCTTGGTTCGAAGCGGTCTTCTCGGCAGCAGCGGCAGCGGCAGCGGCGCCGTGGGGACCGTGGCGACCAGCCTCCCTTCCACCTCGTGCGACACGGCCACCTCTGCGAGCACCAGCGGTCGGAAGCGGGGTGTTGAAGACTGCGCTGGGCACATAGGGAACGGGCATCCACTTCTCCTTGCCATGACGGGCACCAGCGTTCTTTTCGGTCTTCTCAGTCTTATCGGTCTTTTCGAGTTTTTCCTGAGCCTTCTTCTTCTCCTCACCCTGGGCAACCTGGGGGGTAGGCCACATGGAAGCATCGGCCACTGGGGGTACATCTGTAGAACCTGTCAGTTCACTGGTGTCAAGGAAATAGTAGTCCCGAAGCGAAAAAAAAAAAAAAAAAAAAAATAGCGTTGCGGCGGATGCTCCGAAAAGGATCTGCAGCAAAAATCAACGCGACTCCTCAAACTTACCCTCATCGCGGCCCTTGGCTCCGTCGGCCTTATTCCGCTTAACACCCTCAGGTGCACCATCTGCTCCCTTCTTCTTCAATGCCACCTTGGGCAATTCCTGCTGGGGTTCCCCTGTTGTCGAAGACGCCGCTGATGCATTCTTGGAGGCCCCAGTCTTGGTAGAAGCGGGTTTCGAAGCCGCGACGGCCTTGACCCTAGCGTCTTGTGCTTCCTTCCTTTGCTGCCAGACATTGACAGCGGGCAGAGGGGCTGCCTTGAGCTCCTTTGGTGGTGGGACATCCTTCTTTTCATCAGACTTCTCATTGGCCTCTTCTGTGGGCTTCTCGGGTCCCGATGCCTGGGACTGCTTGTCCCATGTCGACTCCGAGGATCCGTTCATTGTATTCGAGTCTTCGTCCTTTGGTGCGGTGGTGGACGAGTTGGCAACACTGGGAGAAGATGTCCCGGAGATGTCCTGTTGGGCGGCCGCAACGGGTTCCGCTTCCTTGTCACTAGGGGCGATGGTCTTCTCTTCCTCAGCAAGAGCATCCGTTTCGGTAATCTCAGGGACCTCGTTCGCTTGCACGTTGGAATCGGTATTTTGCTCCTCGGGTTTCGAAGCGGGCGATTGTGTTGCCGGCAAGCCTTTTGCTGCTTGGGCGTAGGAAAATGTGGCGGCCATTTTTCACTTTCTGTAGTGTCGGCGAATGATAATCAAAATATATCCGTTCTAGATAAGAACAAGAGAAACTGTTCTGCCAGAGAACGAGGGTTTTCCCTTGGCAAACCAAAAAAAAAAAAAAAAAAAAAAAAAAAAAAAAAAAAAGGGCGGCGAGATTTCACCAACAGCAGTAGAAGTCAGACAAGAATCAGCTTCCTCCTACTTATAACCCCACCAACTACAACTTCCCGTGGTAATAGAGAAACACTCCCACTCAGTTGCACTGTAGACAAAAAGTATGTGATCCTTCACCAGGTCGAGGCTGGATAGCACGCGAGTTGTCCGTGAACGATGAGTAGCTAAATCTCGGTACGAAGGGCGTATCTAGCACGCGGATCGCATCGGTCTAAGCGCTTGAATCGATCGTAGTCTTGGACGTGCGAGGGATGGGCAAGACGACGGAAGGCGCAGTCTGGGTAAACACACAAGGGACTTCGTACAACGAACTCGCGGTTATCCGGGTCGTAGTTCCTGCCCACTGATTGACAAAACTGACGCGCGCACACGACAATGAGCTCGTTCGAGAGACGTTCGGTAGATCCGAGAGGACGTATCGACGAGTGGTTGTTGGATAGGGATCGAAAGGACGAGAGAGCACGCTGAGGCCTTTCGTTTCTTTTTTTTCCGAGAGAATCCAACAGGTATCTTGAGGTCAACTGGAACTAAACCCCTTGAAGACAGACAACGGATACGAACGAGGGGTTGGTGGGTGAATGTGGAAGTTGGACCTTGAGGTAACGATAATTTTTTTGTGGGTGTGTGTGGGTGTGGGTGAACACTTTTTTATGGGCCTTTTCTTTTCCTTTTTTCTGGAACGTCCAACGAGAAGTCAGAAATGCGATGTCAATAGTAACCAGAATAACTAGTAACTGACCTCACGTAGAAACAAAGAAAGAGAGAAAAGCGAAAAAACAGAGCAAGTGTATAGAAGATCGACCGATCAAGAAAAAAAAATCCCGCGAAGGACGAGAGGAGAGATCGGAAGATGGAGGAATGAAGCACCGACAGGCAGAACTCCAGGCGACACAGACGCCAATAGGCGAGAGAAGAGAATAAAAGGGAGGAAAGATGCAGAAAAGAAAAGAAAAAGAAAACAGTGCAGAGTAGGAACTGAAGTAGGCAAAGTACAAAAGTGAAAAGTCCCTCTGTGTGTATTGTGGGTGCGTGGTTATACAGTCAGGTGAGTGGTATTAGGTACACACGGGAAACAGGAGCATTTTCATTACAGCCAAACACGCACAATCTTCGGCCGGCGGATGTTTCCGGTTAGGGTCTTGTATCCTTCTATCCGCATGGAAGATGGAGACTGGAGTACAGAGTACTGGAGGGGCTATGCATGCCCCTCTTCTCTACATAGCAGTAGTAATAGTAGTAGTAGTACGGAGTACAATTGCATTCATTGTACAGAGTACTTGTAGGCATTGTTCACTACTACCATGTACTCCGTACTTGTAGAAGTTAGGGAGAAAAAGAAATGCTCCTGGAATTATTACCGTACCAATTATTGCCGCAATTGCATTGTCTAACAAAGTACCCCATGCAGTCCTATCCCGGACTCTCCTGTCGTCACTTTAATCTCTCATATACTGTAACATGCAGACTACAAACAATGAGGGGCGTGCCGGCCATTTGGGTGGAAGTGCTATTACCACGCGTACATTCCAGGTCCGATGTATACCTACCATATAGCACAGTGCTATGTATAATTGTAGGCCTGAACCAAATCCCGTAGGTTCTTTTATGTAATAAATCGATATTTTTCAATTATCCTCTCCAATTCGGAGTCCACGGACCGGCTGTCAAGAGCATAGGCGCACGTACGTCAGTAATGCCAATACCGGTAATACCGATACTCCAGAGATACAATCCAGTCCTCTACATAGTATTGATCAGAACCAAAAGCAAGGCAGACCGCTTCGGTATATATATCTTGTACTCGTCACTATGCGAGAGCGCTATGTACATACCTGGCTTCTATTTTAGACCTGTCTGTGCATAGTAGACCAAATACAATGTTACCGACATCCCTTCACGTGCCGGTCCTTCATTGTCTCGGAAAACAACAAACCACCGAGTCAAGTCGAGTCAAGCTAGTTAACCAAGGTATGTGCGTTTCAAAATAGAAATATTCTTATCTCAGACAACCTAGCCTGCCACATCAGCAGCCAGGAACTGCATTGGGCACTGTACAGGCATGGCCATGCTTGTACATGGCCATGTACAAGCATGTACCTGCGTGCGCTCAGCCAACGAGAAGCCAGCAGTTACCATCTAGATTACCGTATCTGTACCTATGTAATACCAGGAATGCACCGCACCCTTGTCCAATATGGCATCACGTGACCCTGTCAGCCGTTATCCGTGGTCCGGGCGCTACTGTATGAATTAAATGGGGCTGGAATAATCGCTTAAACCGCGTGGTTTATTTGTCTAGTTCGTGGTCCGGGTTTTACCTTATTAGGGCTGACGCCGCTGAAGAACGGAGAATCCCCGGGCGACGCGGGCGTAGAAGAAACTAAACTTTGAATGGTAGGTCGGGAGTCTTCGGAGGTTCGGTGTGCTAATGTCTGTGATTATATTTCCGAGTGTCACGTGCGTTGTCCTTTTTTGGTGGTATCTCTGGGGTAATTACAGGAGAATTGCAGGAGTATGGGAATAGCTACCAATGCCGTACAGTAACCAATACCTGCTCTCGTGGATCTAATTCCACATGCGATTGCCCTGTTCCCAGTCCTAAACGTGTGAGAACCTGCCAGGTCGGCTTTCGCTTCAGCCCTTCCCGTATCGGGATCTTCTCGAGTGCATCATATCCGTTAAAGTATTTGATGAGAAGCGGCCATAACTTTTGCAGTGAGATCTGAGATCCCGCATAATCTCTGCTGCCTTGAGAAGCGGCCACACTCAGCTCTCCATTGTCCGGAAACTGGGAGACAAGCTCTTCCAGCCATCTGGATTCGAGCGGCGACGCCCGATGAGGCGAGAGAATAAGAGACGCCGTTCTCAAAGGCATGTTGTGGTCCATGAGTGAGTGCGAAAGATACATTTCGTTGGCCATCGGATCGTGATACCGACCAGGCATGGGTGTTTCATCTCCGCTACCTTGGCTACCGAGAGAGGAAGATGAAGAGGAGCTGGAATCGTCGTCGACATGCTCATTCCGTTCATTCTCGGTAGGAATGACTTCAGACACTGAATTTGGCCCGGTTTCGGCCAAGAACTTATCCATTTGCTTTTGTCGAATGGCCCTCTCCACGGCCATTTTAATCTCTGGGGACACCTTGATTCTACCGAACGAACGGAGTTGCGTGACCCATCCTCCACGTAACAGCCAAGCCAAGATATTGAAATACGTGTCCTTGTGGTCTTTACTTGGGATGAAACTCCCGTACGGTCTGGGCGTACCGCTCAAAGCCGACAGCATCTTTGGCAAACTTGGACATGTTGGAAAGGCTTGATGGAAAGCAGCAGTAGCGATGTCAAGCTTGCTCAGATCGCAGTTCGGGGACACGATATATGTGTCCCGTTGGTGAAGCGGAGGAATTGCGCGTGCACGTCGCCAGTAGACAAGGTGGCTCGCCAGCATCTGGATAGTTGACAGTGGAATCCCCGAGGCGGTAGAGATGTGAGCAAAAGACTGAGTCGACTTAGAGCATCGAATATAGTGCACAAGGGCGGGAGCTAGCGCACTCGCAGATGCTTCGACGTCTTTGATTATCGACGCCTCGTTATCGAGCAACAACAGAGCGAAATGCTTTGCGAGTACTTGATGCGGCGCGGTGTTCTCATCGGCTGTCGGGTCGTCGTCTACCGGGGTCACACTATCTGCGGTTGTAAGCCACAGGCCTGGATATGCCTTGTCGGTTGGGCCGGGTAAGTAATGCGACGAAGTGAGAGGGGGTATCTGAAGTGAAATCGATACGTCGGGGCTAAGGGAAAGAGAAGCAATCTTAGAGGCAGAAATGCTGGTGTAAAGCGTGTAGATAGCTCGGGCTAGGGATGAATGCGATATGAGCTCGGTGTAGAGACCAGTGACAGAAGATCCTAGACTCATCAGTATAGAACCATGGATCATGGTTGAATCAGACTCACTCTTCTCCTTTGCCTTTTCCTTGAAATGCGAAATGTTCTGCGCCTCCTTCCAAACGTAGTCTGTACGCGCTTGCTCCCATTTCAGAGCTTTGGCAAACTTCTTGATGATATTATCGTATACCTCCCGCAGTCGAATCGAATACTCCAGCAATGGCGGATCAAGCACAAACACCACATTGAACATAGTCATGGAATCCTTATCATCCCCATCCACTGAACAGGAAGTCATCGGTGCCTTACTACTCGTCCTAGACGTCCGCTTCAGCTCCGGCGAACCAATAGCCCTGGGACTAATCAACGTATCCGTAGAATCAGCCATCGCCTCAATGCCCTCCTCGCACCCAGCGCGATCGTCAGCGCTCTCATCGTGACTCTCTCCCTCTCTCGCATACGCTTCTGACCGACGCTTGCTCTTCTTCTTCCGTCGCTGTTTCTGCCATGTCCCGTCTTCGCGCACAAATACAGGCCACCCGACAAACGCCAGATCGTTTATCCCAACCTCGAACCGCCGCTTATGCCAGCTGCGCGACGGACTCAACAGCTTCTCCCATACATCAGACGGTAAACCCAGTAGCGTTTCCCACGGGGGTATAAACGGTCCGCTTGTAGGCGATGGATCCTCCTGTCTCTCCGCTCCTGCACCCGTATCATCCTCCACATCAGAATTCGGCCCGCGCTTGCGAAACAACGCCCGTCCCGACCCCAACGAACCCGGCCGCTGCGACTGCGACTGCGACGCCTCCCCTCCCCCAGCACCACCAGCACCAACACTCGTACTAGTCATCGGCGACGCAGAAAGCGGATGACTATGATGATGCCGATCCTCAACGCCAAAATTACTCATCCGTCGCGTCGTTGACATTCCGCTCCCCGCCAGATGGCTCTGATTCTCCTCCTCCTCGTCGTCGGACGTTGAGTTGCTTTCGTCGCTAGAACTCGAGTCATTGCTTTTATTTCCCTGTGTGCTTTTTGAGCGGGATGCGCGGCGGCTTTTGCTGGCGGGTCGGAGGCCGTTCTCGCTGAGGGGGTTGGGTGGGTAGTGGAAGACGAAGCGTGGGCCGGCGCGGGAGCGGACGATTAGGATTATTGCTACCAGGCAGGGGTCTGGGGGTCGGACGATTGAGGACATTGTTGTTCGTTGGGAGTGGTTGCGCTGGCTGGGTTAGGTGAGGTTGGGTGACAATTGGAGCGGGTGCGACTTTATCGCGATAGGAAATTTCCCCGCATGGATGATGCAGTCACTTTTTTCGCAAACGGCAGCATTTAGTATGATCGTAATATGTAGGATAAATTGGTATTCATTGTCTTGTTTTTTGTACAGTCAGGATGGTAATATATCTCATAACACATGAATTTGCGAATTGTACAGTCCGGCTATATATATACATGAGCAGAGTAACCCAACCAACGCCATAGAATTGAGTGCATATACATATCGTCAAGTCCAAGAAAAGAACCCCATAAGGAATCTCTTCTTGAAATACCATACCAATTTGTCCTCCCTCTTCCCATCAAGCCTTCGACCCCCCATTCTCAGACCCAGTCCCCGCATTATCCCCCCCCTGACTCTCCTGCTTCTCGAAAATAAGCCCAAGGTTCTTAAAATCATCCGGCGCCATAAGGTTCCTGCCAATCAAGAGAGGAAACAGTCAGCCAATTTCCTCGAATCCACGCGCAAGATGAACGGCGATCAGCCGATCCTCACGAGTCTAACGCAACGCACTTTTCCATCCGACATCCCAGGTAATCCTTGGCCATCAATCGACAGTCCTGGTCGTTGACGCCGCCTCTAGTCTTTAGGCATTTCAGGTAGTTCCGGATAAGGTGTTTACATTCGCCTGTGATCAGAGACCGGTTAATTCGCTGGTCTGGTCGGTGGTGGTTCGGATATCATGGGAATATGGACGGGTCAATGCATATGGTCGCACCTTCATGGTCAAGAGGAAAGCTTCCACGCTCGGGTCTGGTATTTTGATATGTTAGTCTTGTCTTAACGGTTGAGGCATGGGTCATGGGTTATGGGGAGTTGAGACACTCACGGAGAAGGCTTGTAATTTGCCGCGCCGGTACCTGGACTTCCGAAACCCATCTTGTCAAATTATATCTCTCACAAGACAATTAAGTCAAGAAATCGAATGATTTGCTTCAATGAGCGAATCCCGAAAAGTCGCGGCCGACGAGAAGACAAACACAGCAAACAGAACAAACAGTACCAACTGCCATTGATAAAGCTCAATGCATGTCAATTGCTGCATCGCATTGTTGTTTCTAACCGGAAATCCTAGAAGACAGCAATTCTCATGCAATACATTTGCAAAGCTAGCAAGTCTTCGGGCTTGTGAGTTGATTGGTCTACACGATATGGCTATAGATTTGCTTGTGCGCCTATTCCGTTGTTCAGGCATGTCTACACCACCATCATTGAACTGTTTTGCTGCAATCGTTTCATTGGTGAGTTGATGAAGTCAATGGGAAGTCATGTAGTATAACAGTCTTCGTAAAGAACGTAAATAGCATACCCGGCGTACTTTGTACATATATACCCCCTCAAACCGGACTTATATATCGATGACGTCTAACCTCTCCTCGGTATCTCAAGTATCCCTCTCTTCAAACAATCACACCTTCCAAGAAATCACGTACAAGAATATACAAACCCAATCGATCGACAAAATGCCAATGTAAATCAATCAATCCTCCGATTCCCCAAAGGTCCTCACCAACTAACCAACCACATCAACCAGGCACCTAGAAGGAAGCTGCCAATGCGGCGACGTACAGTTCGCCCTCGACTCCCAAACGCCGGTCCCTTACCAGCTCTGTGCATGTGGTATTTGTCGGAAAGTTGGTGGATATGGCGGGAGTGTGAATTTGGGTGGGATTGCAGATAGTCTGAGAGTTTCCAAGGGGGGGGGGTTGATTAAGTATGCTTCACCTCGCTCGGAACTATATATATAGGAAGGAAGGTAACGGGCTGACGAAAGTAGGAAATACTCGGCGATCAAAGCACGCGACACATCCAACGAACAACGCTGCTCATCCGAGCGCAACTTCTGCTCGAACTGCAGTACCATGCTGTGGTTGTGGGATCATCACTATCCCGAGTTGATTCATCCGTTTGCGTCCGCGATTGATACGGATTTACCGGTTCCCAAGGAGATGGTTTGTGTTATGGGCAGCTCGAAGCCGGAGTGGGTACGGTGGCCGGAGGGAGCGAAGAATACGCATGAGACGTTTGGAGGGGATAGTTTGGAGGGATGGCATAAGAAGAATGGACTGTTTTACGAATAGGTCTACGATGCACAGAAGATTTGAAGAAATATTAAATATTCATTCATGACTATCTAGAAGGATATGCTTCGACGACCTGTCTGATGTAACGTTAGCCGGGTTCATCCAGCGATGGCGATACAAAATAGTAAGAGCGGCAAAGTTCAGTTCTCCAAGGTGAATCTTGTTTGTTTCTTCAATGATGTTCAGAAAGAACACAGCGATTAAAGAATTCATCAGGTGACGGGAGGGAGGAAGGAGCGTCAGCAAGTACTTACACTCAGTCATCAAGGTAATCAATCCTTTACTACAGTGGGATCGATCCTATTCAAGAACGAATCAGTATCAAGTCGTGAAACATGAGTGATTCGAAACAACAAAGATGTTGTCAACTAAGTCAGGCTTCGACAGTTAGCATAGATTCAGCCAGGAACCAAAAAAGATCGAACTCACCTCATTAAATCAGAATTTTTGTTTAAATGTTCATTTCCGGGTTTACCGGATCAAACAGTGTGAATAACGTGTTCATCATTTGATGTTGACATGCAGAGGGCATAAACAAGAGAGATTGGAAATATAAAATACCTATGGACACGTTAATTAGGATCAACCAAGTCCATGATACGAGCAACGTTGAAGGCAGCAACTCAGGTGACGAGTTCTCAACAAGCAATACACCCCCGAACACCCGCAAAGTTTGTACGCTCTGCTTGGAATGGATGCCGGGAAATGTACGCATTATGTCCGCCCGTTCGTTCAAAGTATCCTCATAGAAGGGAGGTGGTAGGTGATTGAATTGGTTTATTTACCTATTCAACGGCATGTTAGTGACTGGCATCACAAGAAAATGTGTTGACAAGCGTAAATGAATAGTATAAAATCAGACAAGGCTGAAACTTGAGTAAATGACAGATTCCACATGGGTCTTAAGATTGAGGAATGCCTATTGCGTGTCTTGAGGATCATCATAGAAGGGGTGGTGTTGTGCAGTGTTAAAAAAAAAAAGTATGCATACCTTTTGCTATAATGTACCGAGCAGTGAGAATCGATCATAGTTGAACCTATATACACTGGACAATAGTTAGCAACATGTACACGACAAGCTGCAGCAAGCAGATAACAGACGAAGCAAGTCAGAGTAATTCTAGAGACTTATAGAGAGTCCGTCATGAATTTTCGGTGATGGATACTCCTGTTAAGGAAATTCATCCTGAAATTGCAGAGTGCATGGAGAGAGGATTGTTGATAGTAACTCACATTCTACTCTGCTCAGTCAAGTAGACTGTGTTGTTAGTATCGAAATGTAATGGCAGTCATTGTGCCTGTCAGCGAGGTTGAAGCGTTGGAGAGTTGAAAAAATTTTCTGTGCGCTACCGAGCCGCTTTTAAACCACCCGCTAATGCTCGGTAAACTACAGCAACCACTAGTGCAGTGGGTCTAACCGCATTAGGAAGTGTCTATACAACGCGCTTTGTATTACGCTCGAGTGAGAACAACAACAATTGCGAAGATGGCAATGTGGACTCGTGGTTTCAAGAACCAGCAAACCTTCCGTGCGCACATATGGCGAATGTATCCTCTGCGATCGTCATCTCTGCGCTCAGCATCTCGGCCCCGAGTATAATACATGCCCCAAGTGGGAGGTAAGCTGGTATCAGACCGTGGTTCTGACAATACTAATGATTCCTTATTGATAGGATGATAAATTATACGATCCCGCTGCTCAGGAAACAGAAAGAAGGGAAATTAGCAACCTTCTG
Organism: Aspergillus proliferans; assembly: GCA_039880865.1. Taxonomy (NCBI): domain Eukaryota; kingdom Fungi; phylum Ascomycota; class Eurotiomycetes; order Eurotiales; family Aspergillaceae; genus Aspergillus; species Aspergillus proliferans. The sequence continues at coordinate 35,175 of JBDODB010000221.1, read as the reverse complement.
AACAAAATCAACATCTCCGCGCTTCTCTCTCGAGCTAGCTACCTGCGCAATGGCGTTCCTTGTTCTATACCGAAACCCCTTCAGTATGATCAGTTATCGCGTTCCTCAGTAATGGGCGGCATGAACCATCACATTGAGACGATGGGATAAGCTGGTTGGCGCGCGAATTCGGAGATCGAATGCTACCTCTCCACCCCCGGATCTACAAGGGTATATCATGCGCAGCGAAGTCGCTACTCTTCAGTTTCTAAGCAAGACCAAGTCCCTGCCCCGAGGATATTTGATTACAACTCCGACGGGGGAAACCCTATTGGTGTCGGATATATCCTAATGGAGAAAATGGCTGGGAAGTCGCTGCGTTGGTCACTTACTTCTCCTAAGAAGAGGAAGAAACTCATGAGCCAGCTAGCAGACATATACACTGAATTACAGGCTTTTCCATTCGATTTGATGGGCTCTTTGGATAAACCGGGAAGCGATCATGTCGGACCCTTTGCGCGAGAATCATTGACAGACTATGTTGACTCTCGAGTGCAACCCATTGGACCTTTTACCTCTTCCGGGGATTATCTCGTCGAGGGCCTTCGATTGACGCTAGATCTAATTATGAGAGGCGAGTATTATGCGGCGCAAGCAGTCAATGCATTTCTAGTCCATCGCTTTCTCTTGGACTCTGTTCCGAGGATATTATCATATCACGGCCATGACGATGGACGGTTCTACCTGACGCACGCAGATAATAAAAGAGACCACATCTTGGTTGATGATGACGACTACAATATCACAGGATTGTAGACTGGGAATGGGCGCATACGACACAATACCAAATTAGGAAATCATCATGCGACACACCAGAGTATCATCAAAATATTTAATAAGCCAGTCATAGAGAATATCCATTTGAGTGCATATGCACGACTCCTGGCTTAATTGGGGTATGTAGAGTCGGATATCTCAACCGATAGGGCAGCTGCCATGACGTCAGTCGCATTCCGCTCCCAGAAGAGTTTCTCACGTCAGGCAAGAGACCAGCTTTAACCATCAAACCGGATAATTGCAATCTAACACCAGAATAAGCCCGAAGCTTGCAAGCCTTAAAGTATGCCTGGTGATCCGGGCATCAGCATCATGAGAACGTCAGAACCACTCTGCCATGGAACGTCAATTTGACGTTGCAGTTAGGTCTGGCATATAACGGTGATGTCCAGGCGATTTAAACACGAACTATCAGATTCCACCTTATTCAAACGAAGCCTTACGATTACAAGAATGCGGACCAAATTCAAGCTCAACACTGGCGCTGAAATCCCGGCCATTGGATTCGGCACCTGGCAAGACGCAGAGTCCCAGGAAAACGCCGTCAGAGAGGCCATTAAGGCAGGATACCGCCATATTGACACTGCCCAGGCGTGAGTATATCCAAGGCTTGGTTGCAAACGACCACTAACAAAAATAGATACGGAACCGAAGAACCCATCGGAAAGGCCATTCGATCCAGCGGCATCCCTCGCAATGAGCTGTTCGTAACAACAAAACTCTGGAACAATGCACACCACCCCGACGATGTCCCCAAGTCTCTGCAGGGCTCTCTCGACAGACTCGGTCTGGACTACCTTGACCTGCTTCTGATCCACTGGCCAGTGGCATGGAAGCGAGGCGAAGAGCCCTTCCCCAAGGATTCGAGTGGCAAGCCAATTCTCGAGAACATTGACTGGCTTGACGTAGGCTCCCTTCCTCTTATTATTCACTCTGATTCAAGACAAAGCTAACTATGGCAGACATACAAAGCAATGGAAAAACTCGTCCCCACCGGCAAAGTAAAAGCCATCGGCGTCTCCAACTTCAGCAAAGCCGAAATCGAACGTCTCATCCAAAACGCCACCATCCAGCCTGCAGTGCACCAATTCGAAGGTCACCCATGGCTACAGCAGCGTGCCTTTTCCGACTGGCACAAGACCAAGGGCATCCATGTCACGCATTACTCGCCGTTTGGGAACCAGAACGAACTGTACTCGAGAGCCGGACATCTGGGTAAATTGATCGATGAACCGATTTTGGAGCAAATTGGAAAGAAGCATGGGAAGAGTTCCGCGCAGGCTGCTTTAGGTATGTCTCACCTCTACAATCTTGACGAGTAAGGTATGCTGACTAGTACAGCCTGGGCTATCACGGAAGGCTATTCCGTTCTCCCCAAGTCCAAGACGCCCTCGAGAATCAAGTCCAACTTCGAAGGTGACTTTAGACTGGACGAGGATGATATGAACAAGATTCACCAGATTGACCGCAAGCTGCGGTTTAATGACAGCAGTGGAGAATTTGGTCGGGACTTTTTCCAGGACCTTGAGGGTACCTCTGTTTAGGTATTGGGAGGTATATTTTAGTGTAGTATTACCGGTAGTGCCATATAATGAATTTACCATGATATAAACACAACATCTTTCATTTCGTTGCTCGTTATCATCTTCATGCCTTATTGCCTTGGTTCTGCTCGGCTGCCTGCCCTGACTTCTGCCTCCAGACCCCCATATATACCGCCGCTCGATTTCTTCCTCTTCCTCTTTTTTTTCTTCCTTCAACTACCTACTCATCCTAGGACAATCTTTTTTCATTTATTACTATCATATACTGCCATATAACCATCTATTCTGTTCTTGAACACACATAACACACAAAAGACCTCCCAGGCACCTTGGCTGGCGGCTGGGTAGGGTGCAGGGACGAAGTTACGAAGTTACGACCACTTATCTTAGTAGAATAGCAAAAACTGGCCCCGGAGGGAGGCCGGCAATAATCCTGGGTACTAGCCAGTGGTCCCAGCGAGTTGTCGCCGGCCGACTAACCATGCTGGACTGTGGGGATTCTGTCTCTACGGGAAGGACTGGCTGGGCGGTAGGGTTGGGCCTGGGATATCTGTGTCTGTTGTGTTGATGTGAGTGTTTTGTTTGTTTGGTGGAATGAATGCTGACTGCTAACTTGAATAGAGTATTCTAGATAGCGACGACGACGACGACGACGACAGGCCCCGGTTGGGTGGCTGCCTGGGAGAACACAGAGTCTTCCACGTTGTATTGTGATCAACTCTTCTTTTCATCTCAATCAATCGAATAGATGAGAATCATTTTCATTTATGTACTATATCTCGTAGATCTCAGCTGATCCAGTCATTGATGTAATGCTGCATGGATTCAGCTTCCCCGCATTTCCAGCTATTTAAGCTTATCGCCCAACCACGATTTTAACCACACCAAAATCACCATCATGCGCAATATAACCCCCAATCGTCTAGTACTATCATACATCCTCGATTGGACAGTCATAGTGTACGTCCCATCAATCCAAATACAAAGATATAGCAACGCTAAGATGAATGCAGAATAATCGCAGCAATCGGTTACACCTGGTCCAACCAAACCCCCATCCACCGCCCCTTCTCCCTCACAGACCCGAACATCTCCTACCCCGAGACAAAACATGAAAAAGTTCCCTTCGGACTTGCCTTGGCACTCGCTCTGATCCTCCCGGCTCTCGTCATCGCGCTCGTTATCATACTCCGCATCCCGGGACACACGGTACACAAGGATACCCCGCGCTCTGTCCTGTGGAGGTATAAATTATGGGAGATTAACGCGGGTTGGCTCGGTATAGCGCTGGCGGTTGCTAGTGCGTATGCGACTGCGAAGGGGTTGAAGCTTTTGTTTGGGAAGCCGCGGCCGGATTTGTTGGCGCGGTGCGATCCGGATCTGGAGAATGTTGCTGCGTATGTGGTTGGTGGGTTGGGGCGGGAGTTACCTGGGGCTCCGGTGTTGGTGACTTCTGAGATTTGTCGGAATAGGTCGCATGGGTTGACGAAGACGGGGTTTGTGAGTTTTCCGAGTGATCATGCATCTTGTGAGTTTCTTCATTGAACAAGCCGTATAGAGTGATATTGACGTGAACAGTGTCATTTGCCGGATTGACGTATTTTAGTCTCTGGATATGCTCTAAATTCTCCATCGCCTTCCCATACCTCCCCATCTTTCCGTCCAGTCACCGGAACTCGCAGCACGACGAAGAACAAACAGACACCCCCGAACCCGATTCTCACCCGGAATCAACACTCTCCATTCGCAAAGAAGGAGCCGCACCGCCCATTTATACGCTCATCTTCCCGGTTATACCAATCTCAGTTGCTTTTTATATAGTTGCATCTCGCTGGACCGATCACAAGCATCACGGAGTTGACCTTTTGTTCGGATCTTCTATTGGCATACTCTTCGCGTGGATTGCGTTTCGGTTGTACAATCTGCCTATTCAGCGTGGCGGAGGCTGGTCATGGGGAACTAGGAGTCGTAGGAATGCGTTCTTCAAAAGGATCGGATTTCCAAGCCATGTCGGAAATGACAATTGGGCCGCTGGGCGTGCGGAAACTGGTCAACTCGCATTAGTTTGATGGGCGCCTCTTAAGGCACGATTGGACATATGCATCGAACTGTCATACTGGTTAGAAGTCAATTTAGCGTGTAGGATATTGAAAATATAACATACCAGATCACCGCCACCCCCCAACCCTTCCCTCATCCCACCTCGCCTTAGCCTCCCTCCTAGCCGCCAACCTCCCCGCCTCAGCTCTAACCCTCCTCACCCAATCCGCAACCTCCTTCTCCGTAACACTCCCATGATGATCATCCTCCAGGAAACTCTCCTCCACAGCCTGACAAATAGCCTCCTGCTCCGAAATCGACGCGGACAGCCGTTGGTACAACGCGCGCGGCGACCACGGCGCCAACGCGGCGTCCATCTCGGTCTGTTTCTTCCGCCAGGACACTTCGAGGGATTGGTGTGTTAGGAGAAGGGATTCGGTTGAGGCACGGGAGTCGGATAGTTGGGACTGGAGGTCTAGGAGGTGTGTTGCGAGGTCGCGGTTGTATTTGAGGAGGGATTCGAGGTGTTGTTGGTGCGCTGTGTGCGAGGGGTGGTTGCTGGAGAGGGCGGAGATGAGGGATGGGTTTTGGAGGATTGTTTGTAGGTCGGTAGTACTACACAGTAATAATTAGCTAGTCTGTATATTTCTCTGCAGGGTGACGGGACTCACGATTTATCCCGCACAACATCCGGTAACCACCCCTCCTCCACCGTCGGGGGTCTGGGCAGGTTACCCGGAGCCGGCGACTGAGCAGCATTCACAGACTGCGCTCGCACTCTGTCCTGACTCTGATATCCTTCCTGGTATGCCTGCGATGGAGTAACCGGGAGAACGGGATTCGTTTGCGGCGTGCCGTTTCGACTGACATCGTGGCTGCTCGGCTTCGGAGGGGGTGGTGGAGGGGTGTCGGCGTTGAGAGCTGGGTTCATGATAAATGGCGACGATGAGGGAGTGTAGGTTGAGGGCGGTAAATGCGACATGGCGAGTGTGTTGAATAGAGGTTGTGCTATTATTGGTGGTGGGATTGACGTTGGAGATGCGGAGAGGATCACATGTTGGTGCCTTGGCGGTGCCTTATTATGCCTGAACATGACTGAGTAACTTAGTTATGCGATGAACATAGCAGCGACACCATACTACAAACTGAAAGGGTAAGTCCTTCCCATCTCTATTAGGCAAGGCATTCCGACGAGGAATAGACTTTATCACCTAAGACAGTCATTGTTCTTTTAGTGACCTTAAGAAGTAATTCAGCAGCAGTAAGTACATTGCACTGGTACCCCTAGTTATATATCCGTGCTATCAACAACTAGCCCTCATACATTCAAAAGTTCCACTGCCTCAACCAATTCCCCATCAACTCGCCCGAAATCGGCCCCAAGCCCTGCATCGTCACACTCGACTCCTTCGTCCTCTCCACGCTAAGCGGCACAGAAAGCGCCCCCTCACCCTGGACCAAACTTCTATAGAAGCCCAGCAACTTGAGAGCTGGTTTCGTAGCGAGATCTTCAGGAGAGGGCTTCTCGATATGCTCCAACTCTTCGATCCAGTCTTGCATATCGACGGGTTGTATGGTGTTGCTATAGGCTTTGTGGATGGAAGGGAGGAGGGCTTCCCATGTTGTGCGGGTGGGGTTAACGAGGTGGAAGACTGCGCAGGTGTTTGACTCCTGGGTTTGGCGGGTGTGAATGAGGTCTTGAATTATGGTTGAGAGGGTGTCCTATGGTATTGTTAGTATTCTGTTCGCAAGTAACTTGAGGGGGCGAAGACATACCACTGGAACCCAATCGAGCGGCGCAGCACCCAATGTATGAGGGATCTTGCCGATGGTCTTGGATGTTTGCACAATAGCCGGCAGCCACTCCCACGGATTCCACATCCCAGCGTCCGTGGTAGGACCGCCAATCTGTCCCAACCGGAGAATAGTTGTCGACACACCCACCTTAGACGCAGCGAGACAAATCCGCTCACAAACGTGCTTCGCCTCTCCGTATCCTTGACGAAGCGCGACATCGCATGATTCGAATGGTACCTCTGGGACAGTATCTCCGCCCGAACGCTTCCATTCACCAATAGCCCCAATGGAGGACATAAAGTAGAAGTGTGCGTGATGCGTGCTCTGTTTACAGAAGTCGACCAGCCGGCGAACAGCCTGAATCTGGTCCTGGAAAGACTCGACGGAGATGTTAAAGTCCATTCGCCAGGCGTTATGAATGACAGTGTCGACTGTGCAGAGCATCTCGGTGTATTTGGTGGTGTCGGAAAGGCCGAAGTGTTCTTTGTTAAGGGAGACGGTGTGGAATTCTACTTTATCTGCTTGAGATCTTTCGAGGGTTGTTAGGCCCTTTTGTTTGAAGCTCTGGGTCTGGCGTTCTTGGGCGTCGGTGGTGCGGTTTAGACAATAGACCTTGGAAACGCTGTTGTCGTTCAAGAGGTTGTTGAGGATGTATGTTCCCAGGGAGCCCGTAGATCCAGTTAAGATGACGGCATGTTTTTTCTCTGTGCCATTGACGCCGTTGCTCACGCCGTTTGTGCCAACCTCCGGATGACGCAGATCATCCGTATACCTTTTGACCAGGGTGTCGACGCGCTCAGACCGCGCAGTTGCGCTTTCCTCCGTTTGAACGCCGTGAACGATATCGTAGAGAAGATTGGAAAGCCTGTCAACGCTAGGATTCGCGTAGACCATCTGGGGCGTGAAGGTCTTGAAGCCCGCGACTTGGAGAATCGTGCTCAGCTGCAACGTCTGCAACGAGTCCAGTCCAATACTGTACAAATCCATCTGGTCTGTGAACTCTGCTGGTGAAAGGCTAATAGCCTCCGAGATCATATTACGGACAACTTGGACGATATCGGATAGCTCAGTAGCTCCCGAAATTGCATCAACCCAGGCATCAGCTGATGCGCGCTTGTTGTAAAGAGCCTCAATCTCATCTTGGTAGCTATCAGTTACCAGTCGTCGTTGCGTGCTTCCCTTGGGTGTGGTGCTGAATGGTTTGTCGCGAGACGCTACTCCGATCTTATCCTTCATGACTCGACCATGAGCCACGCTGATACGGTTTGCTTCTTGCACAGTCGGCCAGATCTCCTCGATAAACTGGCTCTCATCTGGGATTTCCTGGTTCCAGTTAGGTTCGGCGATGAGCGCTGTTTGGAACTTGCCCAGACCAACAACGACAGCTCGAGCGACCAAAGGATGTCCCTCGATGATTTTCTCCATGGTGACTGGATTGAACTTTTCGCCGTTGTTCAGAACAATCACGTCGTCCAGGCGACCGTAGAACTTCCAAAGACCTGGCTTCGTCGGATGAGGCGAGTAGAGATCTTTCGTGTGGTATGCTGGAATATCAGGGAATGTGTGGAAGATGGGCTGTAGATCCGGCCTCTCGTGTCTATGCAAGACCATCTCCGCGAGCCCACCCTCGCCAATTGACTCCATCTTGATACCGAACGTCGGACTCCATTCGAAATACGACCAGTTTTCTTTATCCTCTGGAACAAGCGACAATACCCAACCACCCTCCGTCATCCCAAGGAAGCTAACGAGCTTGGTGTGTTCGCTGACCTTACGTCCAGCATCGGGAGAAAGAGGACCGCCCCCAAAGTAGACATGTTTTAGTCCCGATAGAGCATCCATGGATACGGGTGATGCGGTCATATCTTCTAGAATACATGGTGGAAAGAGGGCTGCTGTTGGCTTTGTCGAGTTGAGTGTTGTTGTCAAAAGGTCAGTCGACAGCGGCTTGTCGGGTAAGATCACGCAAGGAATTCCATGGAAGACGGTCATGACCATCAAGGAGAAGCCCATCATGTGGAAGAAGGGAGTCGTGGACAGGATAAGGTCGTTGGGAGTCAATCGATCTGGTACACCTGCTGTTCGTCCTTCGGGGATGGGGACGTATCTACCATGGTCCAGAGCGCCAAAGTAGCCGTATGTGAGGCGAATTGGTTTGGGGAATCCTATTACCATATTTAGCACGTTTCTAGAAATGCTCGAATAATCACTTACCAGTAGTTCCCGAGCTGTGAGCGATAAAAGCCACATCGTTCTTGACCTCTTCGAATGTCTTCGTGAAGGGGTATAATTCGGTATTGCTTGCAAGAATCTCAGCTAACGATGGAATTTGTGCATTCTTCAAATCAGAACGACATTCCTCGATCTCCTCTGCCTTTTGCTTTCGCTCAGAACTATATGCGAGCTTCGAGCAGTCGGTCATTTCCAGGAGACGGAGTTGTGCCGCCTGAGAGTTTCGAGTAGAGGAAAGCAGGGGCTATATCCAATGTCAACACACTGAATTCATAATTCCTGTGGTCCACCTTACCTGATAACCAGTCTTATTACAAGCCATAACAATAATCAGATACCGAGAGTCATTCGCCCCAAGATAAGTCAACGTCTCTTGCGGAGAGCTATTGTGACGCCCAAAAGACTTCTCTATCCACCAAGACATGTAATTCACCGCGTGGGCAAGCTGTCTGAAATTCAGGTTCACAAAAGAATCCGAACTGTCGGTTGTCTCCGGCATGATGCAAACCGTTCTCTCTGGATCTTTCTCGGCGATGTCGTCAATGGCATTGACCATAAGCCTTTGGCCGATCTTGTGAGTGTTGTTGTTTGCCATTTTGGGTTGTTGAGGAATGAAAACCACGTAGAATAAAAGGCTCAGCTCAAGTAGAACAAGGACCAACCTGTGTCCATTAACTGGGGTCCTGCTAGTAATTATACCATGACTTTTCCAAGTGGGATGATATTGCCGAGAGTTGGTGCCGGTAACAGCTCCAACTGCTCGCAGGAATCGCGCTGACACCAATCAGATTCGCTCTCTTAATAGTCTTCAATCTCAGCTGAGAATCCCTGCTGATCAGTAAGAGAATCAAAATAATCTTTCCATGTATGAAGTAAAGCTATTGGATCCTAGCGCGCCTCAGTTCAGCACTATGACGAAGTGCGAACTAAGTGGATGACAGGAAACCCTCTCGGAACCGATCCACTTTGTACGTATCAGATCGAAAATACGACAGACATGCTCCGTATATCAGCTTCAATCCCAGCCTCGGTCATCCACTGAGGAAGGAATTTACCGACAGGGCAATACTAAGAGGGGCTACCAGCCCACACACGGATCACAAATGAGTTTGTCCACAACCAGGCAAATCCCAAAACGATAGAGCCACTGGAGCAGTGGTTGCCGGATGTATCTCGATTGAGTCATGTGGCTTGATGACACGACGACACTGGCAAGATCGACGTGCACGAGCCCCGATTCAGTGACTTGATCCACAGAATGAGGGGAACAGACCAACGGGCCGAAGTGGCACCCATATCGGATATTCCGAAAAGGTATACACGCCTGGAATAGCTGAAGGCATTGATGCATGCGAATGCAGGGATCTCATGCTCAGAGTAACCTTGCAGTTGACGAGCTCCGAAACCTCCATACCTGCATGATCACAATGTGAGCAGAGCTCTTAAAACTTCCACTAATCTCATGATGAGTAATTGCAGAACTTCAAGAATAGTATTGTATCCACTTTCATCTCTACCGGTGGGACCCGATGGGATCCGGGGCCGATTAGGGCTACTATCACGTGACCTCATTGTGAAGATTCGCTGGAAGGCATATCTAGTTCTCTTCACTGCATTTGAGCCATTGCAAATCTCGATGCATATTAGCAAAGTGGCTATTTAATTTAGGTTTGTATCACAAGTGTTGGTGATACACTCATGGCAATCCCGAGTGGCAATCCCGATCCCACCGGCGAGGACCCATGTGAATTGATTGCGTTTCCTGCAGGCATGCAAGGGTATGGCCCTAGTAGCTCCGTGATCCAGGTGCTCAGACCAAAGGCAAGATAAGCGAAAGTCTGTCTTCTTGATCGTCATATCGTAGATCCCCAAACACGATTGTGGCTGGAATTGCAGACTCGCAATGAACACGTAGGCGTTTGACTCTTTATCCACCTGGTATCCAGGAAGAAAGAGCTGAATAAAAAAAGTCCTGATATTGGTAATTTGGGTTTAGACTATTAATTCTTCAGCTGCAGGTTAGTCAAGCATATATGAAGGAAGCTGCGAGGCCTGCATCATCGCCGCATGCTTTAGAAGAATACTCCGCACGTTTGTTGCAGCGGCTTTCTTCGTGCAAAACTTTGATTCTGCATAACCATCATGTCTACCTCTACTTCTTCCACACCACGATCGAGATCTGATGACTCGAGAAGCACTCCCGTCACCGAACATAGTGATAGTGTAAGTCCTCAACCACCAGGAAGAAAGATCCGGACACCCTAACAGAGTGATACAGGCTCGATTCCAAGATGTCGCAGTCGTCGGCATGGGATGCCGTGTAGCCGGCGGCATCGAAAGCCCCGAACAACTCTGGCAAGCTTTGTTGGGCCAGAAAGTAGCATCTACCGAAATGCCTCCCAAGCGCTGGGCACCATACCACAATCGAGACCCCCGCAACCCAAAAGTTATGAGCCAAGTGCCCAACCGCGGATACTACGTCGAGAACATCGAAGAATTCGACTGTCAGTTTTTCGGCATCTCCCCGAAAGAAGCAGAGCAAATGGATCCACAGCAGCGTGTCTCGCTCGAGGTTGCTTGGGAGGCGCTCGAGGACGCTGGAATTTCTGCGAAAACGCTGGGTGGTAGTGACACCGCTGTCTTTTGGGGCGTGAACTCGAATGATTATGGGAGTCTTATTTTGGAGGACCTGGCGAATATCGATGCTTGGATGGGGATTGGGACGGCATACTGTGGGGTTCCAAATCGGATATCGTACCATTTGAACCTGATGGGGCCCAGTGTTGCTGTTGACGCTGCATGTGCTTCTTCACTCGTTGCTGTCCACCATGGCGTTAAAGCCATCGTCGGAGGTGAATCCAAGGTTGCGATCGTCGGTGGCGTGAACGCACTCTGCAGTCCAGGCTTGACAACAGTCCTGGCTAGAGCTGGGGTTATTTCCTCCGAGGGCCAATGTCGATCGTTTGATGATACCGCAAATGGTTATGGTCGTGGTGAAGGTGCAGGTGCCATTATCCTGAAGAATCTCAGTCAAGCTATTCACGACGGAGATCACATCATGGCAGTTATCAAGGGCAGCGCGGTAGCCCACAACGGCAGGAACAACGGCATCATGGCCCCGAACGCCAAAGCACAGCAACTCGTTGCACAGAAAGCACTCCACGCCGCTGACATCGATCCCCATACGGTGCGCTACGTCGAAGCGCACGCTACATCTACTGCGCTGGGAGATCCGACAGAAGTTTCCGCAGTTGCAGAGACCTATGGTGTCGGGAGGCCAAGTGACGATCCATGTTATATTGGGTCGATAAAGCCCAATATCGGCCATTTGGAGGCCGGTGCAGGAGTTATGGGTCTCATCAAGTCTGTCCTCGCTATCCAAAAAGGCATCCTACCCCCCCAAGCGAACCTGCAAACGCTTAACTCCCGAATCAACTGGCAAGAAGCCGGCCTTAGGGTCGTGCAGAAACCGACCAATTGGCCAAATCCGGATGAACTGCGTCGCGCAGCCGTGTGCTCTTATGGCTATGGCGGAACAGTATCGCATGCTGTTCTCGAAGAGTTCTCGCAGTACACAAAGCCATTTCCGCTGGACGAAGAGAATGTCCACAGCATGGGCCCACAGCTACTGCTTCTCTCAGCACCCCAGGAGCAACGTCTATCCGCCTCTGCAGAATTGGTGAGCTCATGGATCCGCCAACAGGGTCCTAGGCTTGATCTTGATGGTCTGTGCCAAACGATGGCCGCACGACGTAGCCATCACGACTTTCGGACATCTGCAGTCGTCGAAGACATCGATGGTGCCCTCGCCGCTTTGGATTGCATACAGCAGCGCTCGACTAACGACCCATGGACTGCGCAAAGTCGTGCCCTCCCGTCCGATGTGAAGAAAGATGTCGTCTGGGTGTTCTCTGGTCACGGAGCACAATGGACGGACATGGGGAAGGAATTGATCAACAGCCCTGTTTTCTACGATACCATCCAGCCACTTGATGTTGTTGTCCACGAGGAGATCGGTTTGTCGCCTATCGAATGGTTGCAGCAGGGTGACTTCGAGTCGTCCGATCGGATACAGATCTTGACCTACATCGTCCAAATCGGAATCAGCGCCGCATTAAACAGCCATGGTATCTTCCCCCAGGCAGTTATTGGTCATTCGGTAGGAGAGATCGCTGCTTCTGTGGTTGCTGGTGCGCTTTCGCCAATTGAGGGAGCGTTGATTGTCACTCGACGGGCAGTTTTGTACAGGCAGGTTATGGGCCATGGAGCAATGGCTTTGGTCAGCCGGAGCTCTGAAAATGTCCGTCAAGACCTCAACGAAAAAGGCGCAACCAATGTGACTGTCGCCATCGACTCATCCCCATCATCCTGTGTTGTCGCTGGTCCCAAAGAGGATGTCGCCATTGTCGTCCAACAGTATCAGGACCAAGGGACCAAGACCTTCACCGTCAAGACTGATATCGCATTTCACAGTCCCGCAGTCCTGGGTCAGCTTAGAGAGCCTCTTTTGATCGCGCTTCGAGATGCCTTGCAACCTACTCAGCCAGCAGTCCAGTTGTATTCGACTTCGCTTTCGGATGCTCGCGGCCAGGACCCTCGGGATACCAGTTACTGGGTGAACAACACGATTAGCCCAGTAAAGCTGACTTCCGCTGTTGCTGCTGCCATTGAGGATGGCCACCGTAGGTTCTTGGAAGTCTCCAGTCACCCCGTTGTGTCCCACTCGATTAGCGAGACTATCATGGACCGTGGCATTGACGACTTCTCGGTCCTTCCCACTCTTCGCAGAAACCAACCAGCAGAGAAGAGCATTCTTCATGCAGTTGGTCGACTATACTGCAGCGGAGCGGATATCAGCAACTCGAAGCAGCATATGGTGAGCAATTGGATTAAAGGGATACCAATGGGTCCCTGGATGCATCGTCCCCTATGGCGCGAAGCGACGACAACCGGAACCGCAGACTTGCATGATGTCGACACGCACGCTCTTTTGGGCAAGCGGACTGCTGTGGCCGGCACCGAGATGGTGGTCTTCTCAACGACCCTGGACCAGGACACGAAGCCCTTCCCGCTGAGCCATCCAGTTTCCGGAACTGAAATCATTCCTGCCGCGTGTTTGATCAATACCCTCCTGGGCGCTACTGGAACCCCCGCATTGCAGAACATCAACCTAAAGGTCCCCATTGCCGTTGGTACCCCGCGAAACATTCAGGTGGTAGTGGAGCAAGATCATGAGGTGAAACTCATGTCACGACTAACAGAAGGCGAACAAAGGGACGAGAGTTCTTGGGTCACCCACACGACCGGTCACGGCATCAACTGTCGACCTGAAGCAACCGCAGAAGTGAGATTCGACATATCTGCAGTGAAGACCCGTATCGGCGCACAGCTACGGGATGATTTCAGCATCGACTACCTCGCAAAGGTCGGAGTTGGCGCCATGGGATTCCCATGGACGGTGACTGAGCACCATGGCAACACCAACGAAATGATCGCACGAGTCGACGTCGCCCCAGGGTCGGAAAGCATCAATGACTGGAGCCCTTCATCGTGGGCACCGTTCTTGGACGCCGCGACATCCATTGGATCTACCATCTTCTTCGACATGCCTCGACTGCGCATGCCGGCACAGATTCAACAGGTGGAGGTTTTCACGGAGCGAAATCCGCCCAAGGTTGGTTGGGTTTACGTACAGCAAGACACCAGCACGGAGTATTCCAGCCATGTCTATATACTAGACGAGTCTGGAACATTGCTGGCCAAATTCACTTCCATGCGGTTCTCCGAAATCGAGGGTACACCCAGTGCAAGCGGAGGAAGTATTTCAGGTCTGGTGCATCGGATGGCATGGCCACCAGCTCTACCCGCAGAAAAGCCTATTCGCGTCGAGAAAGTCATTTTGATTGGCAGTGACGTTGCCATGAGAAACATGTATGCGAATACCTTGCCTGCCCACGTCCGATCACTTCAACTTTCTGCAGCCGATGATCTCGACAATCAACTTCCTCACAACTTTGTACCTGACCAAGGCACGGTAATCGTTTACATTCCACACGAGGTGCATTCACTTCAGGAAGTGCCTGTCATGACAGAGACCTTCACCTGGCAGCTTCTGAAAGTCACGAAATTTGTCGCTCAGATGTCCCTACCCGTCAAGATCTTCGTGCTTACCGATGACACCACGCGAGGGGAGACACCGACTGCACTCGCCCACGCACCGCTACTGGGCCTCAGCAGAATCATTGCCAGCGAGCATCCTGATTGCTTTGGAGGTCTCATTGACTGCGAGCAACGGGTTATGCCTCTAGCCGCCATGAAGTACATCCAAGGAGCCGACATCATCCGCATCAGCGACGGAATAGCCCGGACAGCCAGACTTCGCGCTCTTTCTCCAGAAGACCGGACCCATCAGCCGTCCAAGTCGCTCCCACGACCTGAGGGTACGTACCTCATTGTGGGTGGTTTAGGTGTGCTTGGACTCGCGGTGGCAGAGTTCCTGGCTGAGCAGGGAGCTCGACGTCTGGTGCTTGCTTCCCGACGTTCGCTGCCGCCGCGGAGAACCTGGAATGATATTCACGACAGTGACCTTCAGTCAACAATCGCAAAGATCCAAGATCTGGAGCAAAAGGGTGTCAGCGTCCACACCGTGTCTGTCGATATCACCAATGCAAGCGCCGCATCCAGTTTGCTAGGAGAATTGGACCGACTGGGTCTCCCTCCGGTTTTGGGTGTCGTCCACGCAGCCGGAGTATTGGAGAACCAACTCATCGTGGAGACCCGCCAGGACGCCCTTAACCGCGTCCTGTCAGCCAAGGTTAGCGGAACGCTGGCTCTGCATGAGGCCTTCCCACCGAACACACTTGATTTCTTCGTCCTCTTCTCTTCATGTGGCCAGCTATTTGGCTTCCCTGGTCAAGGCTCTTATGCCAGCGCAAACGCGTTCCTCGATACACTGGCCACTCATCGCCGGAATCTGGGTGACAACGCGGTTGCTTTCCAGTGGACCGCGTGGCAAGGTATGGGTCTGGGAAGCGATAGCGATTTCGTCGCTGCGGAACTTGAAAGCAAGGGCATCACGGATGTGAGTCGTCATGATGCTTTCCAGGCATGGTTGCATCTTGCACAGTACGACATGGATCACGGCGTGGTGCTGCGTAGCCGCGTCTTTGATGAAGGAGAACCACTTCCGACACCCATTTTAAACGATATCGCCATCCGTCGAACCACAGAGTCCAGTGAGGGTGATCAGAGTAAGACCGGCAGCAATCCAGCACTGCCGTCTTCCGGACCGGAGCTGAAGTCATATCTCGATGAACAGATTCGGACTTGTGTGGCCAACGTCCTCCATCTCTCCGCGGACGAGATCGACTCCAAGGCGACCTTGTCAGATCTTGGGTTGGACTCTGTGATGAGTGTCAGCTTGCGACGTCAGCTACAACAGGCATTCAAGATCAATGTCCCACCAACTCTGGTTTGGAACTACCCGACGACGTACCATCTGGTTGGGTGGCTTGTTGAAAAGCTGGCCCAGTAGATACCCAACTGCTTTTTGTATATAGAACTCCAGAGGCTCCAAGTTTCTCAATCTTGTATTGCGTGATATGAGTCATGTTTGTTATGTTAGTTTGTGATAGCGTCGTTATAGAACTGCAGATACCCTTTGACTCTGGTCCTTAGCAGTAGCGCACATAAGACTGGTGGTTGGTATACCGGCCTCCTTCGTATAGTACAGACACGATCATAGCAGCAATTATAGCGTATTATTCAATTGTATCAATAAAGAGTAGTATAGACACAGGCATATGGCATAAGTTGTTCATAGAATATTCTTAGCAGTCGTAGTGAAGTATGAAGCTCGGGCCAATCGCGGGCGCTGATTGGATCAACGAGAAATCGCGACTCTTTCTCCGGGCGCGCCCTTCTTGGACCTTAAACTGAACATCCTCTCAACGGAGTCAAGGCCGGTCCTTGTGCGCGTCGATATAATTCTATACGCTCTTTCTATTCCTCTCCAATAACAAAACTCCTTACGTGTCTGCGTCCTATCCAGAAGCCCCCGTTATTCGATACGTACGGCCTGCACTTTGCGATGATCCAACGCAACTGCCCTCCTTCGTCCACGTCGATTTACCAGTGAATTCCAGCCGAATTACCTCGTCTTCGTTATAAAGGAGCGTGTCCTCAGTGCCGTTCGTTGCGATGCATATAATAAAGCCAGTTTGGCTGACCCATGGAGGTACATATCTACGGCATTTCGATTTCTCTGGGCGTTAGATTTCAGGCTGAGAATAGCAGCGGAGTGGTGGTGGTGGCTATAAAAGGAAGATATGGTAAATATGGATGGCTAACAATTTTATTCGACAGGCGAGAGGAAGGATTTCGAAGTCTACAGTTGTGATGTTTCGCCCGATGGAAGTCGCCTAGTAACTGCTGCCGGAGGTGAGTTCGTGCTGCGATACCCTTGTTGCTTACCCTTGCTCTGAAGCGAGGGAAAGGAGGAAATTGTCGTTGCTGACTTCTGGGTTCTATCTCCAGATGGATACGTCCGGATATGGTCTACAGAGGCCATCCGCAATACCGCAAATGCAGAAAATGCGAACAAGCCAAAGCAGCTCGCGTCGATGAGCAACCACTCGGGGACGATTCATACCGTTCGATTTTCGCCTAATGGGAAATACCTGGCGTCCGGTGCGGATGACAAGATTGTGTGCATTTATTCGCTGGATTCAAATCCTCCGTCGCATGCATCCACGTTTGGTAGGCTTTTTATAACCTGTGTTCTTACGATTACCCGGAACGTTGGGTCTGAATAGTTGCTGACACTCTCCGTGCTCTAGGGACGAACGAAGCACCACCCGTGGAAAATTGGCGCACCATACGGCGGTTAATCGGTCACGATAATGATGTTCAGGATTTGGGATGGTCATACGATTCTTCGATTCTGGTTTCGGTGGGCTTGGATTCCAAGGTGGTGGTGTGGTCGGGGCATACATTCGAGAAGCTGAAGACACTATCCATCCACCAAAGTCACGTCAAGGGAATTACCTTCGACCCGGCAAACAAATACTTTGCTACCGCCAGTGATGACCGTACCGTTCGAATTTTCCGCTTTACCTCTCCGCAGCCGAACTCCAGTGCCCATGACCAGATGAACAACTTCGTCCACGAACAGACAATTTCCGCTCCTTTCAACAATTCTCCCTTAACGGCCTACTTCCGTCGATGCTCTTGGTCTCCCGATGGTATGCATATTGCGGCCGCAAATGCCGTCAACGGACCTGTCAGCTCCGTCGCGATCATCAACCGTGGCTCGTGGGACGGCGATATCAATCTGATCGGACATGAAGCTCCGGTCGAAGTTTGCGCATTTTCGCCACGACTGTATTCAATGCAGCCCGTGAGTAAACAGGCGCTCGACCAAGGGGGTGCACATAACCTTGTCACAGTAATCGCATGTGCCGGAGGAGACAAATCGTTGAGTATCTGGATCACCAGCAATCCACGACCGATTGTCGTGGCACAAGAAATGGCCGCCAAGTCGATATCAGATCTTGCATGGAGTCCTGATGGGACGTGTTTATATGCGACTGCACTGGATGGTACGATCCTGGCATTAGGATTCGAGGACGGAGAATTGGGCTTTGCGATGGCCATGGAGGAGAACGAGAAGTCGCTTACCAAATTCGGTACCAATCGGAGAGGTGCTGGCATCACAGAGACGACAGATGGGTTGTTACTCGAGGAGAAGAGCAAGGCGGATGAAATAAAAGGCGTTGAAGGTCGGATGGGTGCATTGATGGGTGATGGCCACGCTGCAGCTGAGAGTGAGGTGAATGGAAAACCTGCAGCAGCAGCGCCGTCAAATGGTACGCCTGCTCGTGCTCCGTCGCCCGCGCCAGATGCGCCGAAGACCCAGCAGCCAAACGGGACCGCCGCGACAGGGGCTACTGAACCGGAGAAGCCCGATCCGTACCAAGCCAAGCTGGAAAGACTGAAGTCGCGTCCCACTTACACCAAAGAGGGAAAGAAGCGTATTGCCCCATTACTTGTTTCCGGGGCCGGGGCTGCTGAATCCTCTCTGCCACAGGCTCGATTGATGGCCTCCATTAGCAACAACCAAGGGAAGGCGGATGCACCACAGTCAATTGTTGATCTCTCCAAGCCTTTTGACGGGTTACCCAAGGGTGGACTTGCGGCGCTACTCTTTGGAAACAAGCGGAAATTGGCGCAGTTGGAGGGAGACGAAGACGGACATGTGGAAAAGCGCGTCGCGTTCGCAAGTCAGAACGGTGCTACCCCGATTCTTGCAGCTACACCAGATGGTTTACTTCCCGCACAGCAACAACCGGCTGTCACGGGCCAACAGCCGACTCCAGAGTTCATCAGACCCGCAGTAACGAATCCGTGTATGGCAATTAGCCAGCTTCGACTGGCTGTGCCGAAGATCCGCAGCCATATTCTCCGGGCAATTGATGAGAATGGCAAGCCTACGGAACCCCCAAGCACGACAACTACGCCAGGGGAGTCGAACAAGTCGCGCGTTGACGTGGTATTTGAGGCCCGGAATCCGTCACCAGCCAGCTTGACTGGTCGGGCCGTGGATCGGGAACCTGTTCGTCTAACATTGTTCCGAGGGGAGCAGCCACTATGGCAAGACTTCCTACCCCGCAGCGTGCTCCTGGTGACAGGAAACCAGAGCATGTGGGCGGCAGCTTGTGAAGATGGATCAGTCTATCTTTGGACTCCAGCTGGTCGCCGTCTAGTTAGTGCTCTTGTACTGGAGGCACAGCCTGTTATCCTAGAGTGCCACGGACCCTGGATCCTTTGTATCTCGGCCGTGGGCATGTGCTATGTCTGGAACGTTGAGCATCTCTCCTCTCCTCATCCCCCTGTTTCTCTACAACCGGTTCTTGACGCCGCACTTCACTCCTTGGGAACACACCCAACTGCAGCCCCGGCGATTACCAACGCACGAATCAACTCTGAAGGCCGGATTGTGGTTGCGCTGACGAACGGCGAGGGCTACGCATACTCTCCCGCCTTGTACAACTGGCAGCGGGTTTCCGAAGCATGGTGGGCGGTTGGTAGCCAGTACTGGAATACCACCGAAGCTCCCGTCGGGAATCTGCAATTGAAAGAATCGCAACAGGATCCGGAGGCAAGAAAGGCCGTGTCGGCCGGTATCATCCCGTTCCTGGAACGCAACACGACCAACGAAACGCTTCTCCGTGGTCGAGCATACTTCATGCAACGACTTATCAAGGTTCTCCTGTCACGGGAAGGCTACGAGAGTTTCGAGTCGAGCGTTTCGATTGCTCACCTAGAGAACCGTCTGGCAGCGGCCCTTTCACTCGGGGCCAAGGAGGAGTTCCGGTTGTACATGTCGATGTACGCCAAGCGTCTTGGAGCTGAGGGACTGAGAATGAAGGTGGAAGAGCTGCTTAAGGGGTTATTTGGAGGGTTGTTTGAGGAGGATGATGAGACAGGACCGCAAGCGCGTCTGCAGGCCAATGAGAAGGAGGACCGGAATTGGAAGGAGAGCTCGGATACCCTGTGTGGCTGGCCACGGGAGGTGTTGTTGAAGGAGGTTATACTGGCCCTGGGTGGGTTTTTCATTTTTCTAATTACTGAGCTGTGGCTAATAAGTTTCCAGGTAAACACCGGGATCTCCAACGAGTGACGGTTCCGTACGCGAAGCTACTGGGAGTGGTCGATGAGGAGATGGAATCGGGCGATGCCATGGAGACATAAAGTTGGCCGTCGTTTTATTTATACAAGGTTGGCGTTAGATGTGATATACAGGATGGGTGGTCTGCTTTGCTTCTTTGCTTTCGTTAGTAATGTATTATATCTTGGTCTTACTGTCTTTCCCCATGCGGCTAGGGCTTTCCCCTCACGTGGGCGGTGAGCAGCACACACGAACCGAAGCGCAAAACTCGGGATGGCTTCAATTTTTTCCTGTTCAAGTTCTTCTTTTCCACGCGAAAAACTCGAGGATTCCGTCATAACGACCCAAGAGTCGGTATATTTCCACCGGATTCCCTTATTGCCCACCTAGTAACGTGGGCAGCCGACATCACGGCTCCCTCCGCTTTGGTCCTTCTCCGATCGGCAGCTGGTTCTGCTTGTTCCCCTCTTCTCTCTTCTGCTGCTTTCCTCTCTACTACCACCACCACCACCACCCCCTATATTACTCTTTCTTGTCGCTTTTATAGCAGCAAGAAGAAAAAGAAGATGCCCCCCAAGAAGGCCCCCGTGCAAGAAAAGGTCCTGTTGGGTCGACCTGGTAACAACCTGAAGAGTGGTATCGTATGTGAGCACGTCCCCACCTTTTTTTGCCATTTTTTTCCTGCCGCCGAAATTTTCCTCCCAGCTATAAATTCTCGCTTCCCCTGAGAATTTTTCTTCTTCTTTTCACACACATCTTTCACATCGCAATGTGATTTAACACTGTGACAGGTTGGTCTCGCCAACGTCGGCAAGTCCACACTCTTCCAGGCCATCACCAAGTCGTCGCTGGGTAACCCCGCCAACTTCCCCTTTGCCACCATCAACCCTGAAGAAGCTCGTGTCGTCGTCCCTGATGAGCGCTTCGACTGGCTCTGCTCCCACTATAAGCCCAAGTCCGTGGTTCCCGCCAACTTGACTGTGTATGATATCGCCGGTCTGACCCGTGGTGCCTCGACTGGTGCCGGTCTGGGTAACTCTTTCTTGTCGCACATCCGTGCCGTCGATGCCATCTTCCAGGTCGTTCGGTGCTTCGATGATGCTGAGATTATTCACGTCGAGGGTGATGTCGACCCCGTTCGGGATCTGACTATCATCAACGAGGAGCTGCGGATCAAGGATATTGAGTTTGTCGAGAAGGCGCTTGAGAGCTTGAAGAAGCAGACCCGTCGTGGTGGTCAGACTTTGGAGATGAAGAAGCTCAGAGAGGAGGAGGCTACCGTGGCCCGAGTGCTTGAGTGGTTGCAGGAGGGTCACGATATCCGCAAGGGTGACTGGGCCCCGAAAGAGGTATGTTCTTCTCATTATTTTCCCCTTTCTTCTTCCCCTTCTCCGCGCATGACATTACATGATGAATAAGAGCTTTGCTCGATAATCCCAGCTCGTCGATGGCCTCATATATTATAATCCAACCAGAGGTCACATGAGATGAAGTCCCGTCTGATTAGTGTCATGTGTTTCTTTTTACACATTTGCATCCATTAGTCTTGCTGTGGCAATGCTAACATGGATACAGGTCGAGGTCATCAACCCTCTCTTCCTTCTCACTGCCAAGCCCATCGTCTACCTCGTCAACCTGAGCGAGAAGGACTACATTCGCCAGAAGAACAAGTACCTTCCCAAGGTGTTCGAATGGATCAAGGAGAACTCTCCTGGTCCTTTGATTCCCATCTCCGCTTCCTTTGAGGAGCGTCTGGCTCTCATGGCCGATGACGCCGCCGCTGAGGAGGAGTGCAAGAAGCTTAGCACCAAGTCTGGTCTTCCCAAGGTCATCACCACTATGCGCCAGGCTTTGAACCTGTCCAGTTTCTTCACCACTGGTGCGGATGAAGTCCGCCAGTGGACTATCCGGAAGGGTCTCAAGGCACCAGCCGCCTCCGGTGTCATTCACACTGGTATGTTCCTTTTCCTTATCCTCGTTATCGGAATGCAATATACTAACAGCGCGACAGACTTTGAAAAGACTTTCATCCAGGCTGTTGTCTACAACTACACCACTCTGCGCGAGTACGGTGATGAAGGTGCCGTCAAGTCCGCCGGAAAGATCATGACCAAGGGCAAGGATTACCCCGTAGAGGACGGTGATATCTTGCTCATCAAGGCCGGTGCTGCCAAGGGTTAAACCGGTTCATAAAATAAAATGTAGTTGTTATGTTCGGGCTTTTGATATATGATTCCCACTCGGACCTAGGCTATATAATGATCAATGAAGATGTACAAATACCTTTTCACCTGACCTCCTGTACTCATAGTAAAAGAGCTCAATCTGTAGTAGAGCAGTGACGTCGTCCACGTGACCAACATAGCCCTTCCCCGCGTCAGCCGCGTCGGACCAAACGCGCAGCCGTATCGCTGCAAACTCCGCAACGACAAGAGTCCAGAATTGAGCAGCTATATCAAGCTCTCTGTGGTCAAAATGTTCAAAAAAGAGTGAGTCTACGTTATTCCGGCGCTTGCAAAACCCTCAAACCCGTTCCTATCCCTCAGGGTCCTCGCGTTGAACCCCCTCGTCTTCCAGACGATCGAATCAGACGACCGAACAAGAACCCTCAAAACAAGCAGCAGCTAACAATGCAATAGTATCGCCCCCAGCACAAAATCAAAGGTCAAGTCCTCGGTACAGCGAGGCTTGCGCCAGAACTTCCTCGACTCATACCCCGGTTTCGAGCCGTACATTGACGACATCCTCCCAAAAAAGGCACAGCTTGATTCTATTAAACTGTCTGTCCCCTACCACAAATACCCCAAGACGCAACAAGCTAATACAAGAATAACATACAGCCCCGAAAAATGCACCCTCTACACAATCGACTCCCAACCCCTCTTCTACCAACCCCAAGACGGCCCCCCAATCCCACACCTAAAACTCCTCCACGCCTACCCCTCCGCCCTCCCGACAATTCAAATCGACCGCGGCGCAATCCGCTTCGTGCTCTCTGGCGCCGCACTAATGGCGCCCGGCCTTACGAGTCCTGGTGGACGGTTACCGGATGCGGAGCATGCGTTGGAGCAGGGGGTGATTGTTGCGGTTATGGCGGAGGGGAAGGAGAATGCGTGTCTTGTGGGAGCGCTCAAGGTTGGGACGGAGGAGATGAAGAGTAAGGGGAAGGGGGTTGTTATGGATGATGGACATTATTTGGGGGATGGGCTGTGGAAGATGCCGTTGGATTAATCTCAGCCGGGTAGTGGTGGTGGTGGTGGTGGTGGTTATTTTATTTTATTTCCCCCCGTATGCTATTCTTTGAAAAATGACATTGAGATTCATAGGCACCAGGCGCCAGGCTGCAGGCATCAATGAGATAATAACTCCGTATACCAGAAGCCGCACCTCGTTCTCTTTAGGCCAGTCTACGCTCGTTGACCAGACCACGTTCGTTGACTAGAATACACTCATTGATCAGACTACGCTCGTTGATGTATCATCATTTTGACCATTATTGTCCCATCCCCTCCATCGAATGCTCACATACCTAATCCGCATAGCCGTCGCAATGGTATGAGCACTCCTTGCTCTAAGCAAAAGTTCTTCAAGATGCTAAAAGCTCCATGCCTTACAGACTAGTACTCACCTCATCGCATATCGCCAAATCCCTGCCTGCGTGAATTTACCGAACACCGCTGTCGACCTTTGGCCTGCACTGCAAAGCTTCGAGTCGGCGGAGACCATTGCCAACGAGCCCTTCGTGGGGAATAAAGCAGGTATTGACCGTTTTCGTGCAAAGGAGGAAAATGAGCGAATGATCCTCGAGCTCAGAGACGAAATCAACCATCTAAAACAAGAACTCACAACAACCAATGCCACCGACGGCCACCAGCTCGCAAGCCAGAAGGCGTTTACTGCGGAAGTCTTACAGGAGCTGGCCGAACAGAGTCGTACTAGTTTGGATTACGAGCGCAGGCTTCACGCATACGATGACAAAGTCAGCCAACTTCTCGAGAACAACCAATTCTTACAGTTTGTCAGTCTACGCGGCCTACAGACCCGCGCTCGTTTCTCCTTCACGTATCGCCGCGATCGGTGGGGCGATAAGTCGGCAGAAACTCAAAGGAAGATCGAAGTGGGGAACATACTCAAGCACCAGGGCGATCCAGTGATGGACGCCATGTTGGTGCTTGGTGGTGTCGGTTTTGACGCGGAGGCATACGACTCACTGTACGCCGTACCACCCCACAAGGCCATCGAGCTTCATGCCCGAGGCTATCACCACGTACTAGCGACCATCAAACATTTTTGTTCCCTGGAAGCCAACGGCCATGCGCCGCAAACCCTGCGAGAGGATTTCTACGGTTGGACAAAGAAGGTGACCAACCTCTCTTCCCCTCCATTCCCTACACTGGAGCTCGATGCTGCGATCACGCGGGCCGAGAAGGGCTCCGGAAGAAGGTGGTCCATTGCATAGGGATGACACATGTCTCCCTCACTCCTTCGACCGGTCACAAGATTTGAATATCCATGTCGTGTCGGGGGCACCGTTATGTTCTACGTTGGCTACTTGGCGCTTTGGTCTGTTTTTGGTTATTTGGGTTTTTGGTCGTTCGGTTGCTTCGATAACGGACCTAAGGGAATGCTGCGCTGCAGCAACTGTGTCGACGCTGAATATTGGCAGGCGCCGGCTGGAAAAGAGTCGCGGAGGAGACGGGCTTAGGCGAGTGTCTTTTTCGCTGGGCTGCAGTGGTGAGGACTCGGGTTCATCTTTCGTTACGGGTAACGCAGTTTGATACTAGTTCCCTATTTACACTTCGTACTCTCGTAGTGTTGGGAGTAAACCCTACACTCTTATCTTCATCAAAAACAACAGAATGAACAGCTCAGCCGGCAGAAAGCCGAATAGTTTAGATCCGATACACTCAGGGTAGGTAAGACAGATACTATATTAATACGATGAAAATGGTTAACTATGCAAACACCAACTCCGAATCCAAAAATAGTTTTCTACCGAATCTCATCCCGCCTCACTCGCTACGCGAGTTCGTTCAGCAAAAACAGAAAACATACAACAGCCGGGATTCGCTGGTGGTCACCCACCCAACTACTAACCGGCCGGCGTGTGGCTTAAGTACGGCTGAGCGGACGGGAAGCCCTGTTCTCCACACCCTATGGTCGTATGTACAAAATCTTTCATCTAGAGGGTTTATATAGTGCATAAATAGTCCTGCTGTCACGGGCTCGGAAACTAGCAGATAAAACGAATAATATTCATATCTAGACTAGGTAGCCTAACGACGAGAATATCGAATCTGGGGAAGAAGAAGAAGGAAAGGAAATCTATCTAGGCGATGAACGGTCTTTATAGACATTTGTGTGGTGCGGCTTAAGCCCTTGTTTGCCCATATTGCTTGTATGGCGTCGTTTGATATGTTGGCGCTATTTATCTGGCGTTGAGCCGTTGAGCCGTCACAGAAGGCTGCCTGTACAGAGGATATCCCCATCAACTGCAGCAACCCAGAGGCAACACTCCCCTTCCCAAACATCACAACAGGGGAAGTAGAGCAAGCCATTTTCTGAGCCAAAAGCAGCACACCCGGCCAGGATGAGATATCAAACGCTGTACTGAAAAAGGCCTGGCCAGTGCTAGGCCCCCACATCTCAGCCCTATACAAACACTGCATTACAACTGGATGGCATCCCACACCCTTCCGCCAAGCCCTACTGGTAGCCCTCCCAAAGCCAGGGAAGAAGGATTACAGCAGTCCACGCTCATACAGACTAATCGCCCTCCTTTCCACCCTAGGGAAAGGTTTGGAACGTTTGATGGCCCGCAGACTTGCCTGGACAGCCATCAGACACAAGATCCTCCACCCCCAGCAGTTCGGAGCTCTCCCCTGTCGTTCAGCTACCGACCTGGCGGCAGCACTAGTGCACGATATTGAGGAAGCATGGGCCCGGGGCCTTTTTGCCTCTATGTTGACTTTGGATATCAAAGGGGCATTCGACGCGGTCCTATGAGGCAGACTAATCCAGCGACTTCACAGCCAAGGATGGCCCCCTACCGTGCTCCACTGGGTATCAAGCCTCACCCAAGACCGAACAGCAGCTATACGGCTGGATGGACACCAGAGCCCAATTTTTGCAGTCCCAGCAGGCCTGCCGCGGGGCTCTCCAGTTTCACCAATCCTTTTCATGCTGTATATTGAGCCCATTTTCAAGCTAGGTCCAGTACTAGCCCGCAGAGGTCACTTTGGATATGCAGATGACATCTGCCAACTAGTTGTCAGCAAATCCCTTGAAGAGAACACCATCAAACTGCAAAACATCACAGCAGACCTGATGGCATGGGGCCACAGAGAGGGGCTCACTTTTGATCTAGCCAAAACAGAACTCCAACACTATGCCAAAGGACGGAAGGACAATAACCCCAGCTGCACAATCCACACCCCAGAGGATACAGTGGAGATTAAGCCTCCCTCACCCAATGGGGCCACACGCTGGCTAGGGATCTGGTTTGACCGGAAACTGAA
This sequence comes from Aspergillus proliferans, assembly GCA_039880865.1. NCBI lineage: Eukaryota > Fungi > Ascomycota > Eurotiomycetes > Eurotiales > Aspergillaceae > Aspergillus > Aspergillus proliferans. The sequence goes on along the minus strand of JBDODB010000221.1, from coordinate 8,560 downwards.
CTTCAAAGCACATGCCCGCACACTAGCAGGCAAGGCCAAGCAGGCTGCAGGAGGCATCCAAGCCCTGGCCAACACTGTACAAGGGGTCAAAGCACCCCTATTGCAACAAGCAACAATAGCCTGCGTGCTCTCTGTCCTGTGCTATGGAACAGAGGCATGGTGGCCAGGGATGAATAGACCAGCACAGGACAGCTCAGGCAGACAAAAGCCCATCTCCAATAGGGTGTCCATCCAACTAGTCTGTATGGACCGGGTGCTCCGCAGTGCACTGTTAAAAGTCCTCCCAGTCTAGAAGACCACCCTGACAGCTGTACTGCACCGGGAAGCAGCCATCCCACCAATGGAATTACTCCTCAATCAAAGACGTCGTGGACTGGCAATCAGAGTACACAAACTAGACACCCGACATCCTCTACACCGTCGGGCCACACACCAGAGAAGCTTCCACATCAACACCCGCCTACTCCGGGCCGTCAACTCTTCAAACTTTCACACCATCGAACAGATAGACCCGCTGCTGACAAGCCCCTGGGACACAAATCTGATGCCCAAAGAGCAGCCAACTGCGATTGATAAGGGGCAGGCCAGGGAGGATTTTCAGAGGTGGCTCACTTCCATCCCACCACGATCAATGGTCGTCTATACAGATGGATCAAAAGGAAAAGACAGCAACGCTGCAGGAGCCGGCTGGGTGGGCTACTGGGGCAGTTGTGACGGCTCAACACCGTAACGCTAGCTTGACGCCATGAAGCCGCCGCAGTGGCTGATATCAACGAACGCCGCTATCCAGGCAATGTGATGGCTCACACATGACAGCTCAGCACTGTAGCGACAGTTGATACATCCAATTGCGGTTACTCGAACAAGCAGCCATGATGTCAACAATCCATATAAGAAACCCTTCACTACCTAGATAGACCTTCTCTTCTCCAGATTCGATATTCTCGTCGATGGCTACAATAGTTTAGATAGGAACGTCGATTCATTATTATCTGCTATTCCGAGCCCGTGACAGGTGATCAAGGAGGTCTGTTCAGGCCCCCACAATCACCTTATTCACTAGATCCCGCTTCTGGCCAATATATCTGGTATCCTCCATGTCGGTACTCCATGTCAATATAGGGTTCCTGTAGGCATGCTAGTCCCACCCCTAGCTCCAGCCCTGCCTCCAGAGCTGCAACAGTGACTGCGTAAGTCTTGCGGCAATTGTGTTGGAGTAGGTGCATTAGTAGGCCATTAACTGCCCTGGGGTGCTAGTGCCCCTCATCTCAGTGTCCTCTTGGTGGATTGTTGGGCCAAGAGACATGACTACACAGCCAAGTTTGCCCGTGGCTAAGCCTTAACGAGTTCTTGCAACTGGTGTAAAGCAGCTTCACCAGGCCTGCTTGTTCAGGCTACTGCCCCGTTTTTCAGCTCGCTCACCTATTGATGAATGGCCTCCAGATATTGAGGCCCCACCAAAAACCTCTCACCCCAGGTGTCTCCAGGTTTGCTCCTTAAGCATGCATCACCGGCATTTCAGCTAGAACGACATCACATCCATCACCCAGCCGCAGGTTCTCAGTGCGAGTGAGATAGTGAAGAAAGGTAGAACCTTCTCCACTAGGACGACACAACTTTGGCTGTTAGACTTCAGGTCCTCAGTGCGAGTGAGGTAGCTGCTTTCCGTCTCTTTGCATACCGACACGCGCGTCTGTCCTCTCAGGCCACATAGACAGTCTCGTCAAGCCTTCACAGCTCATCTGTCACTGCCGTTATGTGCCACGCCCCACAAGGAAAAGTCTCTCTGCTTCGCGTTACCAGCCAAGATCTCTCTCTGCCAGCCGACCGTGTCTTGCAAAGGCTGTCTGAGGTACCCCCACTGACTCTGCAGGGCACCCGACCGTCCTTCACTAACCAAGCTTGTGTCCCCGGCTTCGCAGTCCTCTCAATCACCCATGGCTGTGCCTCAATGAGTTTGTCAAGGATCGTCGCTAGATCATGCACCCCACTTGTAAGAGGCCATGGGATGTCCTGGTCCAGGTTGCCCGTGGCTAACGAGGTCCTGGGTCCAGGCCATTCCATGTCACTCCCAAGTGACTTGCACAACCCACTGCTCTACCAGTTGTATCCTCCCTCGCCGCTTGACAAAATTATACACATGTGTGTATTGGAACAATTTGTTCAAGATTTCATGGGGGTGTCGCGTGATCTCAGAGAATGTTCAAGCTCAGAGGTGTCCTGTCTTTTGCCTAGGCGATACCACATCCACTGGAAGAACAAGCCCAGCTTCGGTCTCGAGTACGATTCGAGTAGACAGTCGTCGGATGGTTTTCATAACCCGTTTTCCTCTGATAGTGTGGGTTGGGTGGTTGCTGTTTAAGCAGGTGAAAATTCTGCACTTCAGCAGCCGCCCGCACCACGTTGGATTCTTTCAGCTTCCCCTTGAGAGGGTACTGACACCGGACATCACGAGAAGGTAGAAATCCATCGTCCTAACTGCTTGACGAGAATAGTTGCCGATCGGTTCGCCGTACATGGCGTGCTTTGGATTCTGAGCGAGTCTGCGGATTAGGCCACGACTCCCACAGAATGCAGATATAAAAGTTAATAGACGTACCAGGATTAGGCTTATGCCATTTCCCTGGAACATTCCAGCAGCAGGGCGCAACTCCAGGGCACAAAAAAGCTCTGGGATTGGCAACCAGGCATCTTTGAATGCAGTCTGCTCACCCGAAGAATCAGAATTAGTGTTTCCCGACTAGATACCCTGTTACTGACATGGGACAGCGTGTCTCATGCTTGCTTTGTTTGTCTCATTCTGTACCTTGAAGGCACCCTATTTCGGGTATGAGTGACTTGAGTACAGGGTAGTCACACCTTGCAGAATGACATGGAATATCCAACAGACGCGTCAAGCGTGACCTGGTTCTGGGGACAAGGGCACAAACAAGCAATAGCACGGCATCCTTAATGCAGTCTCCGGTGCCTGAAGAGTTGGCTGAATCCCTGCCGGTACCATATTGTTCCATAGTCAGCGTATCCCTCCTGCTGCATACTGGCTAATCAATAGGCATGACTCTCAGTACTTAGTCAATGTACCTGCAGATCACTCGATCGGGATGCCGACCACCTTCCCCTCGCGAAATAATACATGTTATCTCATTCGGATCATTGCTTCTTCTGAAGTATGCCCAATTCCCCGCGATTGCCGAGTTGGACTCATCTAATCTGCCGTGCTGACATGCTTGTTATTACATATAGGGGCCTTATTTCTATCGATAATGGCCTTCAAACCAGACATTTTGGAAGACAATAGCGTCAAAGTCGAACTCGACAAAACGTGAAAATGCTGCAGCCGATTTACGCCCTTCAAACGGGACCACCACACTCCCGGTGCCTGAGTGGGGACATCTCCCACTGGACATTTACATGCTGGTGGGTTCGGCTCCACGGTAACCTTGTTCTTCTGCAACAACTGGCACTAAATGGGTCTTGGGTCCAGGAGCAATGGCACATGCCACATCCGCATTCTGTGTGGGAAACCGTCCAAGGGCGCTGCCGTCGTTTGGCGCGACAGTTTATGCAACTCGGTGCGGTTCACAGAGAGGTTAGCCTTTCTCCTTGAAATATTGCGCGGACGATGTTGATCATAGATCTGGTATTCCATAGCCCTACATCCGACGCACTGATCCCCATTCTCCACTCTACTCCCCCACAAGGCCGACAGAAGAACAGATCGAGCATATCCTCCGCCCCTACCGTCCAGATGGCCTCCGTCGCTTCTGTCCTGCGGCGGGAATAAACCCCATCTGGATGCGTATCTGCTACGATCCCGACAGCCCCGATGCGTACGACTCAATCTGGAGGGAATTTATGCGCGAGAAATACCAAGCAGCAGGTCCCGGCTCACTCATTTTCAACAATCAAAACACGTTCGGAACCGATAACCTTGACTTGGCGCTCGAGGCGTTTCCTGAACGAGCCATAAACACCTCCAGGCCCGAGTACGCACATGTACGAGAAGCTGCGCTGCAGCGTTTACACGGGGGAGATACTGGTCCCTGGACCAGACTTGAAAGCAATTATGAAGAAATACTTGACCAGGATGAAATCGACGCAATAGTTATCTGGGAACAGTTTGTCTCGTACCATATCGCTTGTATCGTCACGTATATCATGGCCGAAGATATTACCACTCTGATGGGCGACGGGTTGCTGCTTGCTTTCCTGGATAACATGGGCAATGTCGTGCGCCAGGACCGCTTGGGTTCAGAGCAGGCTGATAATTTCGAGACCAAGTGGAGGACTGGACGGTGGAAGTATTTTGTTGAGAGACATGTTCAGGAGGTCGGTCCGGCTTATTTGAACGGAGGCGTACGTGGTCCGCTGTATTGGTAGTCGCGGCGCCTCTCATTCTTCATTTTGGGTTTTTGTTCCCCCCCCCCTGTATTTGTAAAATGTCAAACATAATGTCCAATGTGTCGCATACATTCAACCTACACAATTTCAATCAACCCTAACAGCCATAAGTTGCCATATCATAATGCATAAAACAGCTGTATTCGAAAAAGATGCTAATACAATAGCAATATTCCAGCCGAATCTCACCATTGATTATTATAACCACTCGTATCCATCGTTCCCAAAAGCCTAAACGGATACCCCTTTTCCTCTTCCACCTGCTCACACTCCTCCGCCCACGGCAAAACAACATCAAACCTCTTCCCGACCCTAACACCCTGTAATGCCCCCAGCACCAGTCCCCACTAGCACCGTTGAAATATCTGAGCATCAAATATAAACCCATACAAATAGATTGTAATCTCCTGCAGCCCCTCAAGCCCCTCAAGCCCCCTCAGCACACCACAGGCCTCAGCCATGTCTTCAAGTCATATGAATCTGGGAGCGATAGCCGGTATATTCCTTAAACTTCTATGTAAAACTCAGATAGCAGATTTGATTCAGCCGCCACTGCGGAACGGACAGCTTCATATATAGAAGTGTATCGACGTGGTTTATGTCGAAGGTATTTGTTTCGTAGAGGGTGGATAGTGTTTCTGTAGATTAAGCGGCAGGTTCGGAGGAGTGGAAGGAGGTTTGCTGGTTGTCTGGGATGGAATTTTAGAAGGGGGCCGATCTGGGAGAAGTAGTTGTGGTCGGCGTCACTCGGCCTTTCGTGTCGGAGTATGTTGTGTCCACATGAAGGGTGCCAGCAGCGATGGATAGCATTGGTGGTGGTGGTGGTGGTGGTGGTGGTGGTGTTGTTGTTGTTATTGTTGTTGTTGTTGTTATCGGGACCTCCAGGACATGTAACAGCAATAAGACTCTTGCGCGCGCGCACAATATGCAATACCCGGTTCCCTAGGACCTGGTACTAAATGATCTCGCGAATTTCATACGGTGAACGCCCGAAAAGTGACTGTAATTGATCGCATGTTTTATGGGTAGTGTTTATTTGAACATATTTCAGAACCCTGATAGTGATAATGGTTTTGGGGACTTGGTTTTGGGGGCTTGCGGGATTGCGGGAGGGTTTGGGGGTGGGAGCGGGTAGATTAGGGCGCGGGGGCGCTGGAGAAAGAGGGAGCTTCTGGGGGCGTTCTTTTTGAAATTTCTTGGTTTGCTTATCTTCATATTTTTGCATTTTGTGCAGGTTGCCACGTTTTTGGGTATTCTATTCTATTCTATTTGAAAAGTTTTTATTTGGTTCACCGGCCGACGAGTGTATTATGCTTTGATTTGGAGAGATATGGAAATTACGTAGGTACTTTGTCAAGATGTCCAATGCAAATTGAAAACCCCAACACATTATCACCTAAACGTCACCGTATTCAGTGGCCATTATGGGTGGTTTTCAGAGCTCCTTGTATCTAAGGCACCCAGAGCTACACGGTGGGTTGCATACATACATACAGGCGCATATTTATCGTTATCATTTCTTTTTCTTATTTATTGGACCATGCATATACTTAATACTATGCCTCAATATTCCTACATGCCATTACCGATAGGCCTAAATGGATACACATGTTTCCCTGCTACTTTCTTACAATTCTCCTCACTCCAAGGCAACACCACATCAAACTTTCTCTTCGGCCTAACCCTTTTCAGCACGTCCAGAACTGGCCTCCAAAATCTACATTGATATATCCCAGCGTTAAATACAACTCCAGTCAGTTGCATGATGACCTTTTGCAACCTATTGAAACTAGCAAGCACATTACACACCTCTCGCCACGTCTTAGTATTGTATGGGACTCTGATGAAGTTGGTATAGTACTTGAAGTCCCAGGTAAGGGCTACTTTGCGGATCATGTTCAGAAATTGCAGGAGGACGGGGTGCTTGAGGTAGAGGAGTGTGTCAATGTGGTTTATATCAGACATTACTCCCATGCAGGATAGGGATGATCTCCGAGTATATCAACCGGCACGTCCTTAGCAAAGAAACATAGTCCACTGGTTTGCGATCCTCCCCGAAGGAGAAAGGTAGTATTCCGGCTTCGTGCCCTCTGTAAAGCGCCAGCATAGATGATAGCGTGATTCTTGGTCGATGCAGGCAATGGCAATCAATCTCCTGCGAGCGCGGGCTATGTGTAGGGTATGGCCTCCTAGAAACTCGAACCAGATTACCTCGCGGATTTCGTATGGGAGGCCGGCAAAGAGGGATTGAGATTGGTTGTAGGTTTCTTGGGGAGTTAGTCTTTTGAACATCGAGAGCAAGTTGGATGGCTTCGGGAGGGGTATGATAGTGCGCGGGGACGTTTTCGGGGTAGTTTTCAGGGGGCGTATTTCTTGCGTTCTTTCTGGGTCAGTTTGATGTTTTCGTCGTTTATGAATTTTTGCGCTATTTTTTGCCCGAAGTCATTGAGAGTTGGGAGAGGGATTGCGGTGTTGCATGGTCTGGTCTAGAGGGAGGGGCTCGTTTCGCTTATTTTACTTCATTTCCGCCGGTATGCTTTGATTAGAGATAGGGAACTGTAATTGCGTAGGTATTTTGTCAAGGTGTTCATTGCGAACGGGTATATGTACTTGTAGAGAAAACAACTCCTCAGTGGCGAACCCCCCCCTACCTTCTGAGCGAGTTCCCGCATTGCGGAAAACTCGAATCTTATATTTAACTACACGCGGAATCGATCGATACTACTTTCAACGCTGTTCTCCCCAGTTGTCGCTGACAATGGGGGGTGCAAAGAAGAGAGGGGTGGTTGGAGCCGCATCTCCGTGGCCTAACCACTCATACAATCACAAAGACCACGACCAATGCGCCCACGCAGCTGCCATTCTCACAGAAACAGTAGAGCTGAAGCAAGTCGCTGACCGGACCCAGGGGCTCCCCCCCAGGGATCTATTCATCCGGTTTATGAGTTCAGTTGAAGATCTTGCAGCAAAGGTGCGCGACCGCGCCAGCAACAATGGTAGTGAAGACCATGATGGCCAGAAAGAGGTGCTCCAACAAATCCAAAATATGTTAAATAAGCAGACGGATGAGATGAAAACTCTACAGTACTCAATGCAGCCCCCCAAAGTAACCAGCAGCCCCCCAGCGTCCAGTCCCTCTGGCTACGCGAAATCATATCAAGACGCGGCTCTAGCTAGTCACCTGACATCAACAAAATCTTCTTTGGTCTCAGGCTGGATGCAGGGCAATACCAATGGATCTGTTGGCACAAACGAGACACTGAGCACTTCTCCAAGCAGCCCAGCAACTCCATTTCCACTGAAAACAGACCTGGAGATCCATATCCGAGGCACTGATCACCAAATCATCGACCCGTTGCGCCACCAGAAGGAGGCCAGGGTTGTGGAGCGAGCAAACCGCGCCATTAAAGAATCTAATAATGCTATAATTGCACACCGGTCAGTCTCTACAGGCCGCATTCTTCCCAGCGGGGATATTATCCTCCGTGCAGAGAGCCTAGAAGATGTGGAACAACTAGCCAGAGCAGCAAAAGATTGGTGCCTCACCTTTGGAGATAATGCAACCATCAAAAGAAGATCCTACCGTGTTGTTATGAACGGTGTCAACTGCCAGCTTGATCTAGCAGCTGCCCCAGCCCGCATTAAGGCTGATAACTTAGGACGCCTGGCTTCTGCCCCCACGGCGATCACGTATACTGGGTGGCTTCTTGGCCCTCGACATACTGCAGAACATAAACCAGAAACATCGAAGCTGATTGTTGAGTTTGATAATGACCGAGCGGCCAATATCGCCATACTGCTAGGCCTAGCACTCAATGGCCGCGATCACCCATGCGAATTCTACGACCAAACTCATCGGATTCAGCAGTGCTTCAACTGCCAAGCATATGGCCACATAGCCCGAAACTGCAAGCGACCTACCTCATGCGCATACTGCGCACAAAATCACTCCTCTCAGGACTGTCCTACAGCAAGAGACCGTGCCAAGGCCCTGTGTGCAGTCTGCCAAAAACAGAACACTAAGCAAAGTGAGAAGACCTCAGAGGATCACTTTGCCTTTGACCGCAGCTGTCCAGCTCGTGTGGAACGAGTGGAGATTGCACGTCATAACAGAGCAAATGGACGTGGATGGTATGAGAGTGCTCCAGTCTCTCTTGGC
>JBDODB010000220.1:0-47803 GCA_039880865.1 Aspergillus proliferans | reverse complement strand
GCAGTTCCGATCTGCCCGTCGTATGTCCCGCACCGGGACCAGGGCTTTTCCGCGTCCGAGGTCTTTAATCCAAGGATGCGTGGAAAGACCCGAACCTCGACGTAAAATAGAAACACACACACACACAAGCGAGTGGGCCACAGCACTTATGCCTGAAGCAAGGTGGGAGGTTCCCGATGATGTGGCAGCTCTGTGGACGGGATTTGTGGGAGATAAGGGTGTCGTTGCTGTTGCGCCTTTCTGAAATTTTAACGTAATATAACTCTCTACCCCTGTAGATAAGGCGAGATAAAAGACCACACGTGGTGTGGAACTCGGCCAACACAACATTATCCACCACGACCCAATTTAAGGGACGCTACAATCCACTATTTGATACATTTTCTAATCTTCTGCATGTCATTGCATCCATTCGCGATCATTACAGGGTCCAGAGCCAAACTGTTCGTCCGATCCATCGGAAAGGTAACCCGCTGCTTGCGCGGCCCGCTCGGGTACCGGCTATGCCAGGACATAACTCTATTGACAACTCAACTAAATTTGGCTGCTCATTATGGCGGTTTCAGTTGAGCTTGCTGCCTACTATGAGCCCCGGGCTAGTACATCGTTTGAGAACCAACTTCCCCTGGATGTAGATGACAGAATTCTGGGTCCGGTGAGACCGACCCGCGTGGGATGCACATTTTCGTGCCTATCGTGGAGCAGCAATTGGCTGCTCTTCTCATGGCGACATTTTGCTTCTCGATGAGGAAGAACTGTTGCGTTATTATTGTCAGGTCGGGTCTAGGCCAAGCTCAAGATCAAGTATTTAGTCGGTGATCATCGGGGACGATCTGTCGATCATTCGTACCCTGCGTACGAGTCTAGGCATCTGTATTTCCGTGGAGTACTCTGTACCCTACGTATATAGACAGCTTCCGGAAGCTCTTAGATACTGTTAGCACAGAATAACAGACATAATGCCACTCATTGCGCTTCTCCTCTGCGCCCTCTTCCATCTCGTCCACTCCAAAGTCCTTCTGCCTGGTCCCTCCGGACCCTGCCAGGTGCAGATCAAATCAACGGAATTAATCGACCACTCGCGAGTGGACCCTTACAGTCCCGAGCACGATGCCCGAGCTATCATGGTCAGCGCATTTGCGCCCGTCAACTGCGGCGAGGTGCAATATACGCCCTATATCCCTCCGCGAATCTTCCCAGAAGCCAGCCAGAAAATGAAACTTCCAAATAGCACTTTGGACGTTTTTGAGTTACCTTCATTTGCACCCTCGGAACATCAAAACACAACGAAAGAATATCCCGTCATTCTCTTCTCACCAGGAATGGGCAGTTCTCGACTCATCTACGCCAACCTCCTCCAAGAAATCGCCAGTGCAGGCTATCTAGTCATCTCCATCGACCATCCCCACGACGCCGCAGCGGTAGAATTCCCCGACGGACACGTCATCCCCATGAACCCCAGTATCCCACACAACGTTTCATTGGCCCTGCAGACCCGCGTTGGCGATGTCATCTTCACTCTAAACCAACTCCAACACAACACCCAATCCATAACACCCCCCTCCTTCTCCAGCGGCCTACACTTGAACCATGTATCCATCGTCGGCCACTCAGAAGGCGGCGCAACCGCTGCAGCAGCAATGCTCAACAACACCCGTTTCGCAGGCGGCGTCAACCTAGACGGCAGTCTATTCGGTCCCGTTGTACATCAAGGCCTCGATCGCCCATTTATCAACATCGGTGATCCGCATCTAGCAAAGGAGCAGCATTGGGCTTGGGATGTGATATGGGGGCGGCTGCGTGGATTCAGGCTTCAGTTAAGGATTAAGGATATTAAGCATCTTGGGTTTACGGATCTTCCGCTGGTGTTTGATAGTGCACCGAATGCGAAAGTGCTTAGGAATGAGAGTGCGGAGCATTTGGGGTCATTGCCTGGGTTGGGGACGTTGCCTGGGTTGAGGGTTAGGGCGATTTTGGCGGAGTATATCACGGCTGCTTGTGGGTTTTTTGTCACGGGGGAGAAAGCTGGGTTGTTGAATGGGGCGTCGCCGGTGTATCCGGAGGTTGTATATGTGAGGCAATAATTTGTATAGTAATATTGTTGGCAGTTAATAGATGTGCTACTTTAGAGACGAATTGGCGAGCTCAATAATCATAACGTTCATAGCCTTAGTTTTCATCTATCTATTCACCTGGAACCCCCACCCCAGAAACCTCCCTGCAAATCCTCAACAACTCCTCCTGCTTACTCACATTCCCAGCCCCCGGATGCGCTGAATCCTCCCCACTCGTCGTAAAAAACGCCCCGCTCCTCAAGCCAGCCAACTTCCCCTGTCCAGCCGCCCAATCCGCCAACGCCTTCGCCGGCTTATCCATCCCCCCAGGAGCCATCATGCCACCCATCTTAGTCCGCACCCAGCCAGGATGCATGCTGACCACCTGTATATCCTCACCCCACCGCCGTGCGAATGCATTCGCTAGCATCGTGTCGTGTAATTTGCTATCGCTGTAGGAATGCGACTGCGTGATATTCCTCAAGCTCTCATCGCCGCCGTAGTGACTATCCGAACTCATAAACAATAGTCGCGATGTCGGCTTCTCCATTAAACAAGTCAGAATATACGGCGCGAGTGTATTCACAGAAAACACAGCAGAAAGCTTGTCACTGGTGATCTCCCGGCTAGATGTACCGCCGTAGCCAATCCCCGCATTATGAATAATCGCATCAAACGGCCCTTTGGCTTCTTGGGCTAGTCTCTTTATCTCGGTGATCGAGCGCAGGTCGCCTACTAGCACGGCTTCGGCTTTGGGGACTGCGCGGTGGGTTGTGGCGGCGCGGTCTGCGTTTCTGGCGTGCAGGACGACGGAGTGGCCTTTTTCTGCGAGGATGCGGGCGGAGGCTTGGCCGATGCCGTCGCTGGAGCCGGTTATGAATATGCGTGCCATTGTGGGTAGTAAAGTTTTGTTGATATATGTGACAGGAGAGTTAAGTTGTTTGTTCAATTGTTCGAGATGTCTTTCTTTTATCGAGGTTGGAGAAAGTACATAGGGCTTGGCTTGATGATGTCATTGAAGTTGAAAAACCGGCCATATGACGTCAGGGCTTGTCTACACATAGTAGAGCAAAAGCCGTAACTATTCAAATATAGAGCATGGCTTACATCCTCTAACTCACCTGGGAGACCTACCAATCGTAAAACCACACGCCGGCCGGTTAGTAGTTAGGTGGATGACCACCAGCAAATCCCGGCCGGTGTATAGTTTTGTTTTTATTGCGAGGCGAGCGTTGTCGACGTATTTGGCGCGTTCAACTACAACCACGGCAAGATCTCAGTGACCAATGCATCCTTCTGCAATATCACAGTAACCTACACCCATCCCGGCCAAAACGACCATATCAACGTCGAAACCTGGCTTCCTCTAAACAACTGGAATGATCGCCTACAAGCAACCGGCGGCGGCGGCTGGCAAGCGGGTCGTTTCGCGCTATCCCCGTTCTTCATGGCCGGCGCTATTGGCGAGGGCTATGCTGCGACGACTACTGATGCGGGGTTGGCGGGGTCTCCGACGACATGGGCTTTGAAGAGTGGTGGGAATGTCGATCTGTATGCGCTGCAGAATCTGGGGTCGAGGGCTTTGTACGATCAGGGCTGTTATTGGGAAGAGTCTTGTTAGGAGTTCTGCAGTTTCTGCAAAACTACAATAACTCCGTCATTGATCATGAATATTTCGACTGACTTTTCCATCTCGGAGTACAGGAATACACACATATCATCGGCACGGCTGACTCTGACCTCACCAAGTTTCAAAACACAGGAGGCAAGGTACTCTCTTATCATGGCATGATAAGCAGCCTCTCTTCCCTGGCTGAACCGAATCTCTTCGAGTGACTGACAAAGACTAGGCCGATAACTCAATCCCAACAAAGGGAACAGAGCACTACTATAATGCAGTCAAGGAACACCTCCCTCACGTTCAAGATTTCTATCATCACTTCGAAGTCCCGGGTTTAGGACACTACTCTAGTGGTAGCGGAGGACAGCCAAAGACTGTGTTCGATGCACTACGCTCATGGGTGGAGAGCGGCACTGCGCCTGATACTCTGCCGATCGAGTTCGGCGGTAAAGATGAGTCTATGCAGGAACGTGCTCTCTGTCCTTATCCTTCCAAGGTTGTTTACTGGGGGTGGTGACTCGTCGTCTGTCGAGAGCTTCCGTTGCGTTGACTGAGAGGAAATGCTGTCATAAAAATGGTGGAATCAATGTCTGTTGTGTATTGAGGTAGATAATAAGGAGAAGAAAGAACGCCTTCATTTCATCTGCTCCATCGGCCATTGTATAAACGGTCGATATTCCTCATGAACAAATTGCTGGATTCCACCCATGATATGTTCAGGCCACCTCTGAATAAACCACACGGAGCTGATTCTTTTCAGCGAAACAGCATAAAAGGCAAAGATCACCAATGCAACTGAGTTTCGATGCGGCAGATTAACAACGAAATCATCAGGCAGTGTATACAACCAGCCAAATATTTGCGGCCAGAGGTCCCCATCTGTTAACTATTGATGTCCATAAATGGAACCGAAGCAGTGATGGAGTCTGTCAAGAACATTGATTTAAGCCGGATAACGATTGTCGTCGATTGGTACTTCGCCCGCGATCAAGGTGCGCAGTTGTTCTATCTGATTGCTATACCCAGAGACTCGATGGCACAGAGAGCTAGGATGCGAGTTACGCTCTGTATGTTCTGAGTGTATTTCCAGCACGCCAACTGAGCAGTTTTCCAATATCGACCGGACACCCATAAATAGAAAAAGCGAACCAGTTCTTCCATCATCACGAAAAGCCAGAAACTCATCTGGTTGAGGCCCTTTGGCGAACGAGCAGACAAAGATAAGTATGGCAGCCATGTAGAGTGCATGACAATTGTGATGATCAAGAAGGGGCACCGCAGCCGACACCTTTCGAAGGGCAGTCGCGTAATGCCTTTCAGCTTCGAAATAATATTTTGATTCATGCTCTTGTATCCGTGCTAGATGAAACCCCGAAAACGCCAGAATGAGCTGCAAGATGTAATGGAACGAGAATCCCAAACGAGGAAGTCGAGAGTGCATTGTCTCGGGCCTCTTGGATGCGCCTAGTTCTTCTGAGGTAAGGAAGTGATGGAATAACTCCATATCGGCCCCAGTAAACTCGAACGCCGTGGTTATTAACTCTGAGGGCGTGTCACTAGACGGCGTAACGGACGGCGGGTGCTCTTGTTGCTCTTTCTTGTGAGCGGCACTGCCTCTTTTCGGCGTTTTAAAATCCGACTGAGACGAGGAGTAAAAAGTAAAACCACTGCGAGGTAGTGGCTGCAGTTCCAGTCCTGCATCCTGCATCGAAGGCGACGCATTACGAGAAACCGATTGGCCTGATTGATAATCACAGCCAACCGAATGGCGCAAACAGTTCGTGCACGCCGGCTTAACTTCATCGCACTAATCAAAATGTTATTATTCACCTTTAGAACACAAATTCATACCTTAACCCTGCGCCATTTACAGTTTCCGCATCCGAGACGCGATTTTTGGTGGGATTTAGAGGAGGCTGTCGTGTATCGCTCGGTGGAGGGGTTCATGGTGGATTAATTTGAAAGAGAGAAAGAAGCCAGAAGTCGCAAAGGGAAGTCCGAAGTCGTATTCGAGAAGAAAGTGCCCTCACTAGGCTTATATAGGAAGTCTCCGATCAAGAGCTTTCATCATGAATTGATACCCACCCTCCTATTCAGAGTTTGGTGACGGTGAAGATTCGGTGAAATGGTTTATTTGCCGATCTGGATCCAGAGCTGTTAGTCTGATAATCATTCAATTCTAGTGTTCACTGTTTGCTTTCCTCGCACTACTTGGTTCGAATTGGATCATACAGACGGTCAAACAAAGTGAAATACGTGAGCGATTTGGTATTGAAGAGAGCTGCCGCGGCGACTGCTGCGTATCTCTCTGATGTTCTTGTTGCGCCGTTATCCAGGAGGAAAAAGAGGTTTAATTGCGAACTAGGCCTGAGTTTACGGGGTATGAAATGGCTGCTGGAATGGCATATCCTTGAGAATTTTGTTTCATGTGGAGGGTGATTTAATAAAGAGATGACTTCTACTTCGGTATATAGAGACCCTTTTCATTAATCAATAATTATTGTAATCATCCAGGCATGCATGAGTTATTTTGTCGTTCATCGGTACTATCGAAAAAGTTCTGGATCATTAGACCGGCTGTCGCATCTAGGAATTCCGCGTTGAAGGATCCCTGCGGGTACCCCGGTATATTCTGGTCGAGGCCCATGGAGAACGGGTTGAAGTTCGCCTGGTCGTCCGAGGGTGCCCAGAGTGATCGAAACGGTGCTGGGATTTGTGTCGAGGTGTACGGAGTAAAATTTCCCGGTGCGGCTAATCCATGCCCGTGTTCTATGTATTGTTAGTTTTGATGTCTGTTGGTTGAGGGTGTTGACATACCAAGGACCGTTTGAAGAACGTCTCTGGCCCGGAGAGCCATGTCGTGCGACGACCCCAAACTACCGAGACAGTCGACCGCGCGCTGAATATGGCTCTTCCAGCCCGGCGCGAGCGCATTCCCAGGTTCATAAATGTAGCATGTCGCCTGGACAAAAGTAGCCGTGAGTAGCCAGCAGGTCGCGTACCAAGTCAGTCCGCGACGGCGGTTATCAGTCGACTCGAGGAATCTGCAGATAGAAGATACGCATTCGTCTGTCGCGGCGAGACAGGAGGCGATTGGACCCGACGATGTCGCGAGATCGGATTTCGCTGCGATGCGTTGGAAGAGAAAGGGGCGGTTTATGACGATGCGGAGGTGGAAGGATCGCCAAAGGAGTACTCGTCGTGGAATGTCGAAGCGTGGTTCGAGGGGGACGTCGAGGTTGAAGTGCGCCGGGAGTGCATGGTACCATGCTGAGATGCGCTGTTCCAGAGCTGCAGCTTTCTGGTACGTGGGTAGGTGGTGCGTAAGCAGCTCGACCTGGACGGCATTGGCTATCTTGGCGAGGTTGACCTGCGCGATCAGATAGGATGTTATGGTCGGTCCTGTGCCGCATTCGGGTAGCGCGTCCATGTCGACTGCGAGGTCGTGGTCGTCAACGTTGGCGGGTAGGTGGACGGTTACCCCGACCAGGGACACGGCCGGTCGGCCTAGGATAAGCTGGACGCCGGACACGAACACGAATAGCGTCCACCACACGCGTCGTCGAATTTCCATAGTGAAAGGCGAAGTACTCGGCATGCCGAATTCGCGATGCAGGCCGATGGCTAGCGCCATGCTGAAGCCGATTCCGATCAGGATAAAACCTGCGTTGGGCTTGTTGCGCTTTTGCAGGTAGTTGGCCATAAGCACAATGCCCTGTACATAGCTCAGGGACCCTTTCTCCAGCACATCCATTGATAGATGCTTTCGGGCTTCTTTGAAGTAGGGGACATCGGCTTTGGTTGCATTGGAGTCCCCGACGAATGCCCCAATTGCGAGGACGATGTTGTATAGCAGTGGCCATGATCCATCGCGGGGCTTGGCAAGTGCACCTATCGCTGTTAGAACACTCTTCCTGACAAGAACATAGGAAACGTACCGGAGACACGTGCACGAAATGTCCCCTCATGCAGAATAGGGTACGCAGGATGATAATACTCAAAATAATCATCCAAGTACCGATTAATCTCAGCCCTCCTCCGCTGCACCGCAGCAGCAGACGAATCATCCTCCTCATCATCCAGCGAAGACCCCGGAGTAAAGCTACTCAGCGGCAAATACAGCGGAAGCGACTGAAGAAACTTTAGTGCCGCAACTCCCGACTGTGGACCCGTATAGCCAGCCTTGTGCGGATCGACAGTCAGGAACCCCATACCGTCTGTGGAGTTATCAAAGTCCTGCGACTCGTCGAACTCGTAGTCCTCGGCATTACTGTGCTCCGCGAAGCTGGTCGGAGGTTGCTCCGTTGAATGAGTGACGTCGTTGTGGTGCTTTTGCCGTTTTTGGTCGGCTGGGACTGGATCGGTATTGTCGTTTTGTAGGCGGATTGTTTGCAATGCTTCATGGAGATCGACTGATGGGAGGTAGACGGCCCACGCCCGCTCCATGTCTGCTTTGACGCGTTCCAATTCATGGAGACGTCTGTTTTTCATAAGCATGTTACATGAAAATGCTACGAGTCAGGTACTACCTCTGCAAAGTCGATAGCCTCTGAGAAGGCGAGGAATACCGGCAAAGTTTGATATCGCGCTTGCAGTTGGCGCAATTCTCATCGCCGGAGCAGCGGATCTTGCGCCGCTTGCACTCATCGCAGGCATATGACTTGCGCAGGACGTGTCGTGTGCGTTGTACGTCTGTCATTTTTGCAGCAGTGGATTGTTTGACGGAGTGAAAAACTTGGAGAATGCGGTTTCGGTAGATGCGGGGTTAGCGCCGAGACTCGCCACGGAGAAATTGCGGGACTTAACCCTAACACTTGCTCGGAGGTAGCTCCGAGGCGATACACCCACTTCAATAGGTCATCAGAAATCTGGTCATAAACTACGAATGATTGAGCAATAAATTGACCAGCTGCGTTTCATTGTACCTGTGTACCTGTATACCATACCCCTGAATACTATCACCATGTCCCTCCAAGGAAAAGTCGCCATCGTCACTGGAGGCGCCCGTGGCATCGGCGCTGGCATCGTTCGCAGCCTAAGCCAAGAAGGTGCAAAGGTATGACGCAACACTATCCCAATGTCGTCTGTTGAATACCTCATTCTAACAAATATTCAAGGTCGCATTCAACTACGTCTCTCCATCCTCCCGCACCGCCGCAGACGCACTCGTATCCTCCCTCCGCAATGACAACAAAGAAGCCATCTCCATCCAAGCCGACATGGCCGACACAAACGCTCCCGCCAATATCATCAAAGCCACATTAGACTCCTTCCAAACTGATACAATTGATATCCTCGTCAACAATGCGGGTGTAGGCGACAACAGACCCCTTGGCGATGTCACACTAGACGCATACATGCGCATGATGGATATAAACGTGCGTGCTGTGATCTTCATGACACAAGCCGTCCTGCCTCACCTCCCCAAGCCTCGTGGCGGTCGCATCGTCAATCTCTCCTCCATCTCCGCGCGCGGCGGATATCCCACGCAGTCTGTGTACGCGGCCAGTAAAGCTGCCGTCGAGGGTCTCACTCGGGTCTGGGCCACGGAGCTGGGCCATAGCTACGGCGTCACTGTGAATGCCGTGAATCCGGGTCCTGTTGATACGGATATGTACCAGGCAGCTGGGCCGGTGCACTTGGCACGAATGGAGGAGCAGAACAAGAAGGTTCCGGCAGAACAGAGGTGCGGGACTGTGGATGATATTGGGGATATTGTGCTTTTCTTGTCACAGGAGAGGTCGAGGTGGGTTACAGGGGATGTTATTTGTGCTAATGGGGGGATGTTGTATACTTGAGATAGATCGATAGATATGGGTGTAGTGAAATAGAGTACATTTAGATTGAAGGCTGTTGGTTCCCAGATTCCTAATCTAGTTAGATATGTATTCATCAAGACATAAACTTTAAAGACAGGTTTAAATCGCGGGGCAGTATTGCCTGCCCCAGTTGGAGACGGTGATGTGTCCGGCGGTGCTGTGTATGGAAGCCGGTGCTGTTTCTAGCTGTGTCAACTATTCTCCTTATTATCCATCCAAAAACACTGGAAGATATTTTCATTGGTCTATTGACTCAATAGAGAGAGCAAGTATAAAATTTCCCAAAACTTGGATTATCAGGCTAATGTTGAGAGAAATATACATGCCCTCAATTTATAGTCTCGAACATCCACTCAAGAATACCAATAGCAGAACATTGAACAAGAACAAGAAATTGTTATTTTAGTCTATTATATATCTATCTAATCATCCAAAATCTGCACCTTAATTGCCCCAGACCCAGGGTTACTCGCCGTGTCAAACGCCTTCAGCCCATCCTCCAACTTGAACCGATGAGACACTAACGGCTTAAGATCAATAATCCCCGCAGCCGCCAAAGCAATCGACTTGGGATAGATGTCGTGGTAGCGGTACTGGAACTTCAGATCAATCTCCTTGGCAGACATGTGCATGAAAGGGATATTCTGGAAGTCCTTTCCGACACCGATGACGAAGACTGTGCCTCCGAAGCGGGTTGCCTTGAACGATGATTAGTTATTGAAGAAATAGTTGAGAAGGGGTCATGGGGACTTACATAAATACCAGCATGCACACTACTCTCAACACCAGTGCATTCCAATACAAGCTTCGCCTCCTGTCCGAGCTCCTTGATAATTCGCTGACCAAGTTCTTGCGAACTCTCCCCCTTGCCCACGGCGACCGGTTGCACACGCGGCACCAACTCCTTAGCCTTAGCAAGACGGTTCTGATCAATATCTGTGATGACAATTGGCGCCGCGCCGGCAGCGTTCGCAGCCAACAAAGTAACAAGACCAATAGGCCCAGCACCGCAGATAACCACAGGGTCTGCAAGTCGGAGTCCCGAGCGATCAATTCCGGCAAGTGCGACAGTCAAAGGCTCCAAAAGAGCACCTTCCTCGAAGGTGATGTGGTCGGGGATGCGGTGCAGCCAGGCCTCCGGGTGGGCGTGGTACCGGCGCAGAGTACCGTGGTGCGGGGGTGTTGAGAAGAAGACGACATCGGGACAAGCGTGGTAGCGGCCTGTGCGGCAGAAGTTGCAGGTTGGTTTTGAGCATGGGACGCCGCATTCCATTGCCACGCGATCGCCTTTACATACGTATCAGTATAGTTCCGCAAGGCATGTACAAGGTGGTGGGTGTCTTACCTGGCTTGAAACGAGTCACTTCTTCACCAACCTGCAAAACCACACCGGCGCTTTCATGCCCCAATCCATTATCATCAGTCACGATCATAGGCCCGATGTGTCCATGCTTCCAGAAGTGAACGTCAGAACCGCAGATTCCCGTCGCGCGAACGTGCACCAGGCACTCGTCGGGGCGGAGCTTGGGGATTTCGCATTCCACTACCCGCAAGTCATGGTTGGGATTGGTGTGGATAGCGAGGTTTTGGGGTTTTTGTTGGATGACGGTCATTTTGTGAGGTTGTTTTTTCGAGTGGGTGTTGAGTGATGAGTTAGTACTTTGAGAGATACTTATACCAGTGGAAAGATTCGGGTCACCTGCGCATTGTAGAATTCCTTGCGGGCATACTACCGAGCCCCAGAGGCTAGACGTGTGGTCCAGGAACAGCTCAGGAAAATCGAAGTGTGGTTGGAGCAAGATGTCGGGGTTATCTCCATGCATGTAGTAGAATGTGGGGGAATCCTTCGGAGAAATCACCGAGCCAATCCCCGCACTTTATCATGCTTCTTCAGGTACGGTTCCGAGCTTTTCGACGACAGCAACACATCATCACAGCAATTGAGTTTCGGAATGTCCTCCGTATTATAGCGAAAGGGTTCTGTATGCCTCCCTCTATTGCCTTATTGAGATTGTCAAGAGCTAGGACTCCATTATTCTCGTTATTCTGAGTATTACCACAAAAAGGTATTCCGATGACACAAATTTTCTCATTCTATTGTTCAAAAATAACCATACAACCAATCTTCCTACCCACTACCAACTACCATTACATATCACAACTAGCTAGTACATTACCTTGAAGGCTTCTAGCCACAATATTTCTTCAAACCGCCGAGTTCCGACGAGAATTGGCCCGCGACGCAGCCGCAGATCGAATCTGAGTCTGCATTTCCGCCCTCCTGCCCATCAGTTGTTGCGCGAACGGTGACCGCTTCCGGAGGATTGGTCCGTAGAAATAGATCACGTATACCGTGGCGACGAGGAGCACTGAGATGCAGACTGGTACCATGATTAGCTGCAGTTCGTGAAGTGTAAACGGGGAGAGAAACTTACATAGAATAGTGGACGCATATTCCAAGTGGTATTTACCACCGATATCTATAGTAAGTTGTCAGCATAAGAGCATCGGATAAACGAAAGGAAACGTACTCTGATAAAATGGCGTGGCAGGAACCGTCAACACACCCGCCAAAAAGTCCCTTGCAAAGCCATTCCCTCCCGTAGCAGACGCAGAATAAGGACCGTAAGCACAAATCATATAGTCAATCGTAGTCATGAATATGCTAAAGTTCGCGATGCCAACTAGCGCTGAGAAGAACATGGTTCCAACCCAATGTGTTTGTGGGAGAGAAGTCCACGCAAATCCAATTAGTCCGATGGGGAGGCAGGGGGCTGCATAAAGGAGAATCCAGAGGCGTGATTCGTACTGTGCTCGTTCATCGTCCGGCTTTGTTTGGCGTTCGCGGGTGTTGCGTCGGATGACGGGGATGAAGATTATCCAGGAGATTATGTATCCGACTATGATAGGAATGAAAGATAGACCGACAGCCACGGTGCTGAAGTTCCACTGCTCGTACACGAGGGCGAAGGATTGGATGAAGATGAAGATCAGAGCATCAGTGAAACCGCTGAGCAAGGACAAGGCTGCCACGATCGGCTCAGTGAGAAACATGCGAAAAGGTCTGGTCCAGGTGGTGAGGATTTCCTGTGTAGAGAACCGGTCTTTGAAAGATATGGCCTCGCCAGGACCGTACACGTTCTCACCCTTTGCACGTCGTTGCCTTGCAACCCGGTCGACCAGTATCGATGTCCTGGTCTCTGGCACAAGGATTAGGTGTGCCAGCTGAACAAAGCCACCAAAGATGAGTTGAATCCAGATATTCCACCTCCATGGAAGGTAAGCCTCCACGAAGCCCCCGACAACTGGCCCGAGCACCGAGCCGCCCACGGAGGAAAAGACCACACATGCCACTGCATATTGCTGGTCATCCGCCTCCCAGAGGTCCGCTATCATCCCCAGTGTCACCGACCCTCCAGCTGTAGATATACCACCTAAAGCTCTCCCAACCATAATCGTCGCGAAGTTCGGGGAAATCCCAACCGGAATCTGCCAGATATTCACGAGAAACAAACTCAACTGGAGAATGGGCTTCCGACCCAACTCCTCACTCCAGGGAGCCCAGAGCTCGCACCCAAATGCATAGAAGATGAGAAATATCATAGCTCCGCAGCGTGCTGCTTGTTTGCTCACATTGAACTCTTCTGAGATACCGGGCACGGCGTTGGAGTAAAGACTGGTGTTGAAGTTCATGGATGTTTGGACGAGGAAGATGACGATAATGATTGTCCATTTCTTGAGGCTGGGAAATGAGTAGCCAAGGTCGGGGTAACAGTCGGCTTCGGTGAGAATCTGAAGATTGGATGCGATTTCGATCTGGTCGTAGGTGCCGTTCTGGAGTCGGGCATCTTTGCCGTTGTTCGTGGTGGCACCTGGCGTTGGGTCCGGCTGTGATGACATTTTGATCATGTATCAGTGTATTTTAAGGTCATGTTTTGGGACATGAGGATTACTGGAGAAGTTTATACTACCCTACAACCCCGGACAGACTCCACGGATATGGAAATTCTTGCGGGATTTTGACTTGTGCCTCATATCGGAAGATATACGAAACCGCCGTCGCGCCTGGCTGTAGATGAGGGGCATACCGGATGGAGTACTTTGCTTGTCAGCTCTAGTAATAGACATTCGTACGTGATGCCAGGGACAGACTCACATTTTCATCTCGGAGAAATCGCCGTGATTAGCTGCATAAGAGCTGTATGCCTTAATCTACAAGTCATGGTACGGTCCCATGAATCACGTAACTCACATGATATTCACTGCTCAATTCATTCTTGGCCAAATCTCAAGAAAATTTTCGCACACAGCTTCATATCATACCCAATAATGTCTACAGTCACCGTTATCAAGCGCAAGAGAAGCTCTCAGTTCCGGCTCGAGTAATTGGAATCGGATGAGAATCGAGAACACCAAGAACCTCTGAACCTGCCAGAGGCTGTCGGTACGGTTAACCACTTCCTGAACACGCTAGAGGAAAAGAATTTGAAATTACGTGTGGGGAAGGAGACACTACGCTTATGAAATCAAAAGCCTTCGAAGGACCGTCGCACTGTTTACGACCCACAAACCGGAGTCTTAACCGTGGAAGCCATGGAAAGCGCTTTACATGGCGTAGTCTTCCGCTTTGCCTCCCAGTTCTATGCAGACATTGTTGATTTGGGCGTTCTCACCCACCAAGAACACCGCTGTATCCAAGTCACTCCCGAATCCCACATGTTCGTAGGAACTATCGAAAATGCTGGGAAGAAGAGACAGGCGTGGCATAAAATACCTGGTTGCTACTTCGCATTTGAGGGTCCTGCCACCGGAGATGTACTCCCTACCGTCGTGTTCGAAGTCGCGTTCAGTGAAAAGTACGATTACCTGTTGGGGGATATGAGGCAGTGGCTTTGCAAAACAGACGACGTTCAGGTAGTCGTTGTCATCAATATCGAAGAGGATCATAATGACAAGAAGGCCCACTGGGAGACAGAAGGCTGCAAGGATCGCGTTAAAGACTTACGACGCTGCTTCGGGAATGAAAGAAGCAGAGCCAAGCATGCACCGGAAGACAGTGGCGACGACGTCGAGTCAGGTGACAATATGTACAAAGAGATCAGGGCCACCCTCAAAGTTGAAGACTGGGTGGGACGAGTAAAGGCGACTATCGAACTCTGGGAGCAGGGCGCGCAAGGCCCCAAGGTGCTCGATGGCCGGAACGGATGTAGGAAAATACGGGTGCTAATTAAGTCCGGTGCATGGGATGTACATAGTAGTGAGAGTATCTAAGCATAGTCACCACATTAATGGCATTGTTTAATGTTGAAAGCAGCCTGGGACCAGTCATGGGCGGCGAGATTCCATCTGATCTACCAGCTCTCTTTTACAGCGAACACCAACTTCCCCTTCACAACAATACCAATAATAGGCAAACAAAGCAGCAATCCAAAAGATATTAAAAGAGCCCAGATCCTCCGCTGCTGTCCGCACATCTCCAGGGTGCTCGTCGGATATTTCGTCCAAGTCCATTCTCGACTACTGCTGTAACTTGGTGACAATGGATAGCGAGACAAATTCATTCCCCTAGTCCATCTAGCAGTCCAAGAGTTGGTTTCATTTTAAGAAGTAGCAAAGGCATAGCTGACCATTTGTGTATAGATTTCTCGAGAGCTTAGATGACTACTCAGCTTACGAGTCCTATTTTGCCATTGCACAGGGTGCTTAGGTTCCTATCTGTGGAATGAGCCCGACGAAGATAACTTTCTAAGCTTTGCTACTCGGTATTGGCCCGCTTACGTGGAGCAGCTCGGTGACTCGGCTCAGAAGGAAGCGACAGAACCCTTTTTGATCGATTTCTTTACCGAAGAGGAGCACTTCGAGGACTGGTTGGAGGACCTTGAGCCTTTGCCAATACCCCGGGGTTCTGACTGGAGTAGCACCCTAGAGAGAAAGCCTGCCGCGTCATTTAGCTCACCAACGTCGCCCCTATTCATGATCTGCTCCTTCGGATCCATCGCGCTGCTTGAGAGCTTTGATACTAGTAGTGTGTTTGATTTAAACCAGGGAAATAAGGATGCCACTTTGGGTCTGTATCTGGCCGCTCGTTGGGGCCACGTCAAAGTCGCTCAGAAGCTACTCGATCTAGGGGCCAATGTGGATGCCTCGGGGTACCAATATGGAAATGCGCTTCAGGCAGCCTGTTGTGGTGGTTACCAAGATATTGTAAAGTCATTGCTAGACCGAGGCGCATTTTCTTTAGCCAAAAAAGGAGAATTTTCGAGTCCGTTGGAAGCAGCTCTGGCAAACGACCAGGACCATGTCTCTCAAGCCTTACTCGATGCCGAATTTCAGTTTGTTACGCAGAAGCAATTTGACGATGCATTATCAACTGCCAACTTTAAGGGAAATGTCGTGATAGTGGAGCAACTTCTGGATGGCAAAGCCGGGAACTTCACGCCAGAGACGCATCACGATCCTCTCCAAGTCGCGCTGTTTGGATGGAGGGAAGACAAGACAAGCGAAAAGGCTGCTACAGGCTTGTAATGATGTGAACGAAGAGGCGGTATACTTTGGCAATGCTCTTGCTGCTGCCATCGCTAGCCGTAAACTCGCCCTTGTGGAGCTTATCATTGACGCTGGCGCCGACCTCAATATCCGCGGACGTTTTGGACCCCCCCTGTGCGCCGCTGTTGTGGCTAAACAGCTCAATATCGTGAACTATTTGCTCGATCCGCCAGTCTCTGATACCTCTTACTTCGGTGTCGATCGAGATAGAAAGGCGTTGTCAAGATTAAGGACGAAAATAAAGCGGTTGGACATCCTAGCTGTCCTGGCACCGTTGGATGTCGCTGCTAGTCGGGGAAATATAGCCTTGGTCAAAATGCTGTTGACCATGGGGGCGGAAATCGATCCAAATGTTAAAGGATGAGGTTTCAGCGATGTTGGTCCGAAAGGGAGTTCGAGTAGGGTTTATACCAGAGCATTTCAACCGTGCATTTGAATACGCTTGTGTACAAGGTTGCATTGAGTTTCTTAATGAGATTCTAAGACACTTCGCGGTGACCAATTGGCCCCATGGCCTCATTTTGGCTGCAGAATAGGGAAGAAGTGCCGTCGTCAAGTTTTTGCTAGAAAATGGAGCTGAAGTCAATACCTGCGATGAAAATAACAACATCAATGGAATCCAGCGTTCAAGGAAAAAATACGTCAAAGGCATACCGGGCATGCCAATGGGTCCACCGGCCTGGCTCAGCGACATGAGAGACAGGCAGAGAGACCTACCGGACTGGATCAACGTTGTCAAGATTTTGGCTGATGCTGGAGCTGATATCGCCAGTATATTCGCCAAGGTACAGGATATTGCGATTGATATATCAGAAAGTGGTAGAATTGATGTTTTGGAAGCCCTAGAATGTCGTGGATGCTGTCTTCTCCAAGTCCCTGCACAATATGCAGAAGCGCTCATGGCGGCCTCAAGGGCAGGACAAGCAAAGATGGCTCATTATATATGCACGAAACGGCCCCCCACGGGGACAGAAGTTGCGGCTGCCATATCGGCTGCGATCAAGACTGACAAGAACCAAATAAAGGCCGTCAAGAACTAAACAGAGGCTATCAAGTGTCCCAGAGAGGCCGTCAAGCGCCAAACGGAGCGCCAAACGGAATACCGAACGGAGACCGTCAAAGAACTACTGAGATTCAACATAGCGCTGTTATTTGGCAATGATAACCCCTTGATTTTCGCCTCAGAAAAAGGATACACAGAAATCGTTACTATGCTTCTTCAAACCACCAAGCACGATACCTTCGTAATAGAGCGATCTTTGGAAGCAGCCGTTCGCGAGGACATGTCTCGTGCACCCGCGCCATTGTCGACTTCCAAGCCGAAGAGCACATTGACCGCCTCACACTTTGCGCCTGCACTATTGCATCTCACCTCTCCTATAAGTCCGAGGGTATGCGAGCATACCCTCTCAGTCTGGCTGTACACCCCGACACGAGAGACCCCCAAAGCGACGTAACACTGCTATACATGGCCACTGCAAGAGGTGACTACAATGGAGTCGAGACCCTTATTGCTTATAGTGCGGACATTTGTCTCGAGAGAAGCGGGCATGGGACCGCGTTGCATGCAGCCGTAGAAGGCGGTTGGAAGAAAGTTACGGAGTTGCTTCTTTCGGCAGGCGCGGATGTCAACTTGCAGTATGCGATCCTTGGGACCCCTCTAACGGTACTGATGGCTAAGAGGTGGAAGTTCTCTTGCCTGGATATGCTTGGGCTTAAATATCCTTTTGGGGACTGCCACCGTTGCTGCGCGAAAATACTGTTGGACTGGGGTGCGGATGCTGATGCTGTTGGGGAATATGGGACAGCATTTGAGACTGCAAAAAAGTGGGGATAAAAAAGGTGTTGAATTACTCTTGAACAGAGTAGTTTATTAGAATGTACCATCCTGTATTGATGTCCGTCAACAAACATTCACATAGTAGATTTATAGTCGGAGTAATAATGCTAGGCTTGAGAAAGCAAATTCTCCCACAAGATCTCCTTATTATTGAAATATTTACCCTTATCGAGGAAACTTTTATTAGAACTGCGCTTTCCAGACATTTTACTACAATCTCGCCAGCACTCGGTCTAGAACACCCAAACGTTGATCCATCTATTGCAAGTACAACTCGTCTGCAATGACCATCTTGACAAAATACCTACGCAATTCCAACTCCGCATAATAAACACGACCCGGATGAAATAAAATTAGCGAAGCGAGCTGCTCCCTCTAGACCAGACCAGGCAATACCACAATCCCTCTCAATGGCTTCGAGCAAAAGATGGCGCGAAAATTCACAGACGGCGAAAACGTCAAGTTGACCCAAAAAGAACACAAGAAAACGCCCCCCGAAAACTACCCCGAAAATGTCCCCGCGCATTATAATACCCCCTCCCACCAAAATCATCCAAGCTGCTCGCGATAATGAAAAGACCTATCCCCCAAGAAACATACAACCAACGTCAATCCCTCTTCGCCCTCCTCCTATACGAAATTCGCGAGATAATCTGGTTCGAGTTTCTAGGAGGATGTATCCTACACATAGCCCGCGCTCGCGGGAAATTGATTGTCATTGCCTGCGTCGACCAGAAAGAACGCTATCATTACTGCTGGGGTCTTACAAGCGGGGATTTATCTTTGGGCGCGACGGCGGGATACTATCTTGCTCCTATATGGGAATGTCGCAGACCAGTGGACTATGTTTCTTTGTTAAGGACGTCTCGGTTGATATACTCGGAGGTTCTCCCCATCCTGTATGGGAGTAATGTTTTTGATGTCAACCACATTGACACATTCCTCTACCTCAAACGCTCCGTCCTCTCGCAATGTCTGGACATGATTCGCAAAGTAACCCTTACCTGGGGCCTCAAGTACTATACCAACTTCACCAGAGTCTCGTACAATACTGGGACGTGACGGGAGGTGTTTAAAGTGCTTGCTGGCTTTGAGGGATTGTAGAAGGCTACCGTGCATCTAACTGGGTTGTTTTCAATGCTGGGATGTATCAATTGGGGTTGTGGAGGCCAGTTTCGGACGCGCTGAGGGTTAGGCCGGAAAGAAAGTTTGATGTGGCGTTGCCTTGGAATGAGGAGGATTGTAAGAAGATAGCAAGGGAACTTGGGTATCTGGCTCTAAATGCCTTAGATACAAGGAGCCCTAAAAACCACAAAACACTGTTATAATGGCCACTGAATACGTCGAGTCTGGCGTAAATATTAGCAGAAATTTCTTATCGGTTGGGTTATAGTTTGTTGGGATTTTTGAATTGCAACGGACATCTTGACAGAATACCTACGCAATTTTTATATCTCTAAATCAAAGCATAATATATTCGTCGGCCGCTAAACTAAGTAAAAACTTTCCACACACAATATAATAAAAAACCAACAATATGCCATCTAACACCCAAAATGCCCCAGAAATACCATGACAAACACACCAAGAAAATTCAAAAAGAACGCATAGAAAACGCCCCCCGAAAACACCCTCCCCAACGTCCACGCGCGCTAACATACCCCCTCCCACCACCGCCACTACCACAAAAACCAACTTCACCACTTTCAGCATTCCTCAACCTATTCAAAGAAAGCCAAAAAACACACAACCAGACCCAATCCCTTTTTGCACGTTTGCCCTATGAAATCCGCGAGATCATCTGGCTCGAAGTCTTAAGTGGGCATGTACTGCATATCGTGCGCGCGCGAAAGAAACTCGTCGCCATTGCATGTCCCGAAGGCCCCGACAATGATGACTATAATGATGATGATGATGTTGTTGTTGTTGTTAATCACAAGCCCAGCAACTGCTGGAATACCGCAAGCGGGCATAATCTCTTCCAGTTGAGGAAGGCGAGGCGCTGCAGAGATCGCTTGTACTACAGGCCTCTTCAAACATCTCATTCAAGCAAGGCGATGAACCTTCTTCCGCTGCTGCGGACGTGTCGGTTGATATATACAGAGACACTTCCTTTTTTGTATGGGAAGAACGTGTTTGATATCAATCATCTTGATACACTTCTATATATGAAGTTGTCCGTTTCACGGCGGCGGTTGAATCAAATCCGCTACCTGAGATTTACATGGGATTTCAAGAATTGTACCGGCTATCACTCCCCAGCTCCATATGACTTAGGGACATGGCAAGAAGCTTGTAAAATGCTTAGGGGGCTTGAGGGGTTGCAGGAGGTTACAGTATATTTGTATGGGTTTATTTTCACTGCTAAGCCATCGCAACAGGGCTGGTGGGGACCAGCGCTGGATAAACTGCAGGGTGTTAGGGTGAGGAAGATGTTTGATGTTGTTTTGCCGTGGACGGAGGAGGAGTGTGAGCAGGTGGAGGAGGGAAAGGGGTATTTGTTTAGGCTTTTGGGAACGGTGGATCCGAATGGTTATGGAAATTACTGGTAAAACTTGGCTGGGATATTGCTATTGCTTGTCTGTATTAGCATCGTTTTGGAATACAGCTGTTTTGTGCATTATGACATGGCTACTGATGGCTGTTAGGGTTGATTGCAATTGCGTAGGTTGAATGTATGCGACACATTGGACATAATGTTTGACGTTTTAGAAATACAGAGGAGAAGCAGAAACCCAAGATAACGAATGAGAGAGGCATCGCGACTACCAATATGGCGGACCACGCACGCCTCCATCCAAATAAGCCGGACCGACCTCCTGAATATGTCTCTCAACAAAATACCTCCACCGTCCAGTCCTCCATTTGGTCTCGAAATTATCAACCTGCTCCGGACCCAAGCGGTCCTGACGCACGACATTCCCCATGTCATCTAGAAAAGCAAGCAGCAACCCGTCACCCATCAGAGTGGTAATATCTTCGACCATGATATACGTGACGATACAAGCGATATGGTACGAGACAAACCGCTCCCGGATAACTCTTGCGTCTATTTCATCCTGATCGAGTAATTCTTCGTAATGGCTTTCAAGTCTGGTCCATGGACCGGTATCTCCCACGCATAAACGCTGAAGCGCAGCTTCTCGTACATGTGCGTACTCGGGTCTGGAGGTATTGATGACTCGTTCGGGGAACGCTTCGAGCGCCAAGTCGACATTCTCGGTTCCGAACGTGTTTTGATCGTTAAAAATGAGCGAGCCGGGACCTGCTGCTTGGTATGTCTCGCACATGAATTCTCTCCAGATTGAGTCGTGCGCGTCGGCGCCATCGGGGTCGTAGCAGATGCGCATCCAGATGGGGTTTATTCCCGCCGCAGGACAGAAGCGGCGGAGGCCATCTGGACGATAGGCGCGGAGGATATGCTCGATCTGTTCCTCTGTCGGCTGTGCGGGGGAGTAGAGTGGACAATTGGGATCAGTGCGTCGGATATAGGGCTACGGAGTACCAGGTCTATGATCAACATCGCCCGCGCATTATTTCCAGGAGACAGGCTTACCTCTCTGCGAATCGCACCGAGTTGCATAAACTGTCGCGCCAAACGACGACAGCGTTCTTGGACAGTTTCCCACGCAGAACGCGGATGGGGCATGTGCCATTGCTCCTGGACCCAAGACCCAGTTAGTACCAGCTGTTGCAGAAGGATAAGGTTATCGTGGAGTCGAACCCACCAGCATGTAAATGTCCAGTGGGAGATGTCCCCACTCAGGCACCGGGGGTGTGGAGTGTGGTGGTCCCGTCTGAAGGGCGTAAATCGGCTGCAGCATGTTCACGTTTTCTCGAGTTCGACTTTGACGTTATTGTCTTCCAAGATAGCCGATCTGAAGGCCATTATCGATAGAAATAAGGCGCCTATATATGAGAACAAGCATGTCAGCATGGCAGATACGCTGAGCCCAACTCGGCAATCGCGGGGAATTGGGCATACTTCGGAAGAAGCAATGATCCGGAAGAGATAACGGGTATTATGTCCCTACCTGCTGGGAGGGGAAGTTGGTCGGCTTCCGTCCTCCCAATCAAGCGATCTGCAGGTACATCGACAAAGTACCGAGAGTTATACCTATTGATTAGCTAGTATACAGCAGGAGGGCCACGCTGGCTATGGAACAACAGGGTATCAGCAGAGATTATTCTCTTCAGGCACTGCAAAATGCATCGGCGATGGCGTGCCACTGCTTGTTTGCGCTTGTTTGTGCCTGTTATTCCCAGAGCCAGGTCACGCTTGACACGTCTGTTAAATATTCCATGCCATTCTGCAAGGCGTGGCTATCCTGCAGTCGAGCCGCTCAACCCGAGGTCAGCAACAGGGTATCTAGTCGGGTGTGCAGACTGCATCCCAGAATGCTTGGGTGCCAATTCCAGAGTTTGTTTGTGCCCTGGAGCGCCGCTCCTTTTTCGCCCTGCTGCTAGAATGTTTCAGGGAAATAGCGTCAGCCTAACCTTGGTGCGTCTATTGGCTTTTACATCTGAACTCTGCGGGAGGCGTGGCCTCATTTTGCATACCTCGCTCAGAATCCGAGAATAAGCATCCCTTGTACAGCAAACCATATTCATCCTTCAAGGTACAACGTACTTCTGTACACATTGCTGCAGATAATAATTGCTCTCTGATGACTTGTCAGTCTCAATTCTCAATTAATCCGTCATTAATAGTGTGTCCGATAGCAAACCGGCATTATATACAACACGTCCAGAACCAAATGCTCTGCGCCTCATCGATGGCTAAAGGGTATAGAGCACAAAAAAACAAATCAGAAACTCCCAAAAATAGCCTATCAACTAGGCGCCCGTCCCTCCAACTCCTGCGGCTGCACATGCTTAGCCCCATCCAATTCCTGCGTCCGCAGCCCCTCCATTCCCGGAGCCGGATAATCCGCCATCTGTCCATTTCCATAAACCGGCTGCTGCATCTGCACAGGATACGAAGCACCAGGCACAGCCGCCGCACCCACAGCAGCAGCCGAATTTATCATCGCATACCGTCTCTTCCGCTCAAACAATGCCCAACCCAATGCCGTCAGAAGCAACACACCAAGCGGCACGCCAACTCCTGCCCCGATAGCCACGTCTCTCTTATTATTGCTCGAGGAGGGAGATACCGTCGCAGTAGGCGACGCGCAAGTCGCGTTGACTTTACTCGTTGTGCTCGAATTCGACAGCAGCGCGCGACCGATGACGACTTTGCCGTCGGGGATTGTGAAGGGTGTTTGGCCGTTTGAGCAGGCAGCGTTGGTTCCGTCGCTGATGATTGCGTTGCAGCAGTAGTCTGCCTGGGTGCTGTTGGCTTTGTAGAGGACGATGGCGCAGCCGGTGTCGGGGTAGTCCGATGCTATTGCTTAGTTAGCATTTCGGTACGTGTGTTAGGGGATTGGCAACTCACAGCCAGCACATTGGGACGGGCAATCAGCGCCCCAACTGCTATCAGTGCAGGCACCTCGCGACATCGTGTAGGGCTGTGATTCAACATCCATACAATACCCATTGCTCAAACAAATGGCACTCTCGCCACAGCACGACGTATACAAACTATCTGTACACGGCACATTCCCCGAAGCTTCCTGTCCATTGGGATAATAGCAAGTCCGCTCACTTGCTGCAGCAGCGGTGCATGCAAGGGCAATCGCGAGGAACGATCTCTGCAATAACATCTTGGCGTCTTGGTCAATGGATAACACAAAAGCGATCGATTGAGAATGATTGAAGAGAGAATCGAGCTCCCGGAACAGGATTGAGCTTTAATTTTTTTTTCCCCCTCAAGCCCCTAAGTCACAGAGACTGAGACGGATTCATATCACACTGACAATCGATCCCTTATAAGGATATGATGGTCGTGATCAATGCGCCAAGTATACAGTGTCATTCGCCAGTTAAAGCGCCAGCACTTTTATTTCTCCACTGAGTGGAGGGACTTGTGGATCCTTTTTTGGCAAGGCGCACCCGCACTGCTTACGGCAAACGGCTGAAACCGCATGCGAGGCTCTTTGAGACTTCGAGATATCGTGATTTGCATATCGGTATCCGGCATGGTCATCGAAATAAATGAGCGCTGTGCCCCGAACAGCGAAAGTGAGAATATCCTGTAAATCAGTCCTTCAGGACGGAAAACTCAGCCGCCGGGGATCTCGGAGACCGCCGGACAAACTATTCCATACTGGGTATACTCCGAGTAGTTTCTTATGGCCATGAGATCCTTGCTGTTTCCATGGCAGTCATAAAGGCGATATGCTCATTTGCATTATTATGAATTACTATACTAAAACCCTAACCAGACTACCCAGACAAAAGATTAAAATGCAACCTGCGTACTAAACCCGTCCATCTCCCTCGGAAAGTTCCTATGCTGCGCAACCGCATAGAAAAACTTACCCACAAAATCCGGCGCATCCCTCGCAATCCTCACCCCCTCCCTAAACGTCTCCGGCTTCTGCACAGCCCTAGCAGTAACAACCCCATACCAATCCAACGGCTCCGCCTTCGCCGGCGTAGCAACCTGCAACCCATCCACAGTCGCCAAATTCTGTCTCACAAAGTCCGTCGCTTCACCCGTGGCTCCGATCGCCTTCAAATGCCCAAACGATTCCTGCACCCAGTAGCGCAACTGGTTGTTGTTCTGGAGCTGCTTGACGTGCGAACCACCGGGGATGAATGTTGCGTCGAACATGGTGGACCGCTGGCCGTCGTATTGGTGGTCTGGGATGACGCCCTTGGAATTGATTTTGTTTTCGCCTTCGGCGTAGATGGCGGAGCGGCGGGTGCCGATGATGAAGGGAAGGGCGCTGGCGGCTAGGATGGCGGTTTTGATGGCGGAGAAGGCGACGGGGTCGTAGCCGTCGCCGATGAGGATGGCGATGCGGCGGCTGGCGATTGTGGGCTTTTGCGGGGTGAAGTCGGTTTGGGAAAGGTGGAAGGCTTTCTTGCCGTGGTTTTGGCGGAGTTGCTTGGAGGGGACTGTGGCGCCGACCAGTTCAGCGACTGTCTGTGCGAGATCTAGGTCGATTTCGGCGAGACGGTGGCCGGCGAGGCGTTCGTAGACGGTGGGGTCGTCGCAGTGGTCTAACTCGAAGCTGAAGGCCTTCTTCATGTGGAAGCGCTCAACCGGAGACATGGAGTTGTAGAATAGTTGAGCTTGGTTGTGGTGCTCGCGGAACTTGTCGCTCAAGCCGCGCTTCTTGATACCCACAGTTTGTTGCGGATAGCTCTCGAAACCTCCCTCGCCTGGTTTGGCTGGCGGTGCGGCTTCGAAACGGTTGGGCCAGTAGTTGACAGTTCCCTGTGTGATGCGGTGACGCATCTGGCCATCGCGGTTGAAGTTGAACACGGGGCACACGGGACGGTTGATAGGAAGCTCCTCCCAGTTGATGCCCAAACGGCTGATCTGTGTATCGAAGTAGGAAAAGTTCCGGCCTTGCAGCAATGGGTCATCGGAGAAATCAACACCGGGAACAATATGGCTGGTACAGAAGGCAACCTGCTCCGTTTGCGGGAAGAACTCGTCCACATTGCGGTTCAATTCCAGCTCTCCAACAACGCGTAGCGGGACAAGCTCTTCGGGCCAAACCTTCGAGGCATCCAGAATATCAAAGTCGAAATCATCCTGGTTCTCCTCGGGAATGGCCTGGATAGCAAAGTCCCATTTCGGATATGCCTTGTTGTCAATAGCCTCCATCAAATCCTTGCGATGGAAGTCCGGGTCCTGACCAGCGAGCTTGAGTGCCTCGTCCCAGACGAGCGAGTGCACACCCAGATGCGGTATCCAATGGAACTTGACAAAATGGCGCTTTCCTTGCGCGTTGATCAGGGAGAATGTGTTCACTCCGAATCCCTGCATCATGCGGAAAGACCGCGGAATCGCGCGGTCAGACATAGCCCACATGAAGAAATGAGTGGCTTCGGGGTGCAAGTACACAAAGTCCCAGAAGTTGTTGTGCGCAGTTTGCGCTTGGGGGACTTCATTTTGTGGCTCTGGCTTGACCGCGTGGACTACGACTGTCAGCAATCCCCCTTCAAGCAGAATAAATAGGAAAACATACCAAAATCCGGAAACTTGAAGGCTTCCTGGATAGGGAAAACGGGAATGTTGTTCCCGACAATATCCCAATTTCCCTCATCCGTATAAAGCTTCACCGCGAAACCCCGAACATCACGAACCGTATCCGCACTTCCCTTACTCCCCTGTACAGTGGAAAAGCGCACAAAAACAGGCGTGTTCCTCGACGTATCCGTCAAGACCTTGGCATACGTGAGATCTTCAATACTCTCCTTGAGCTTGAAGTTACCAAACGCGCCTGTGCCACGTGCATGCACGACACGCTCGGGAATGCGCTCGTGGTCGAAGCGGTGGATCTATTTAATTAGCCTCTGCTTGCATATCACATATTACAAGGCTGCATACCCGCTCTCTAGCAATCTGATCCTCCAACAACGACGGTCCAGTCCGCTTCCCATCATCCACGATCTTGAGCCAGTTATCGGCATTCTCCATTTTCGTGCCATGATCGGTGGTGATGGGGAGCTTCGTGTGAATGTTTGCAGTGTCTTGCTGCAGATCAACCATCTTCTTATTCTTTGATGCAGTGTTCTGCACCGCTTCTTGGGCCTTGTGTAGGCCGCCGGCGATAACGGATGCCATTGTCAATTGAGTGGTATACGAGGTGAGAAATCTGATGATGGAGAGAAGAGGGATTTGAATTGGCTTGGTGATATTATATCTAGGACATGCTATTGACATTCTACTCCGGATTACAGGGCACGTTGTGATGACGCGGGGGAGCGTCACTGTGACATTTGTTAGTCTTGGGTGATCGGTATGCTCGATTAACTCTTGCAAATCGGCGGTTTTCTATTATCGAGATGTTCCGCCAATGATACTAGCAAGATTTGTGATGGCAGGTCGATTCCGGTCTGCCATTCACATGAGCCAATTCGATTTGAAACCAAGTCCCGGCGGAGCGTTCCAGGATTTGACTATGCAGTTGGTTTCCTTTTCCGTCTTCGTATACTTACGCTGAACGGCCATTGGGGTATTGTACATTTGAAATCAAGATTTCGATTATTGCTCATGGTGATATCACCGTATGGTACATGTTAGCTTCCGCGTAATAGGTCAATTCCTCGTGTCTTTCAGTCTCAGGGCGGGGTTTTTCTTAAAAACTGCTAATGCCTAATAATTTTACGCACCCATGCCGTAGTGGAAATATTCAATCTGTGCTCCCGTATACTTGTTTCGATATGGCATTATGGCATGGTGACAAAATAAACTGCCAAGATTAACTTCCGTTACGAGTATCATTGGCTCATTCGGTAAAGGTATCCACATTCCCAATATAGAAGGCATGCCAATTGCGGAGTATTACTCCGTGCATAATTAGGGTTGATTCGTTATTATTCAATTGCAAAAAGACCAGTGAGAGAGTAGAGATTTGTCATTCATAATTACAATGTCATACATCCTTCAAAACACCAATGGCACATTACCCCCACAAACCCACCCCCAACCCCAAAGTAACCTCACTTAGTACTAGGATTCGGCATCGTCGCCGTATCCGGCCACTGCCGAAACATATCCGCCAAATGATCAATCGGCGCCGTCATAAGCCCCACCGCCGTCTCATACGGCGGCTTACTCGGCGCACTCGGATGGCTCCTTGACGGCACAAACATCTTCGTCCGTCCGAACGTCTTGCTCAGGCTTCGACTGTCTTCGTCGGACAGCGCGGCTTCGAGTTGGGGCAGGTCGGAGGTTTCTTCTTCGTGGATGTGTTGAGAGAGGTCTATCATTAGGGATTGGATTGTGGGGAGGAAGGTTGGGTCGGTGGGTTTGAGGTTTTGGAATTTTTTAAGTTGTTCTTTTACCTATTGTCCAGCAACTGTAGTTAGTGTGTGTTTTTCTTTGGCGGGGTGTAGAGTGGTGGACTTACGCTTTGATGTTCCTTCCGATCCTTATCCGCAAGAGCAACACCATCTTTGATATGTTTCTCAAACGCCGGATAAACAACCAACTCCTCGCCAATAGAATGTCTGGCAAGTTCCCATGTAAACAAATTCTGGTACTGGGTCTGCTCGTTCTTATCGTTTGACTTTGTGATGCGGTCGTAGTACGACTCGATCTCGCGGTGGTCTTGTTTAATGGCGTTGATGATGCGCGGGGTGCCCATGATGGGGGATTGGGTTACTGTGCGCTTGAATGAGGCTGAAACTGGGGGAAAGAATTGCTTGGTGAAGACTCGGATGGTCATCATGGCGATTTTGGTATGGATGGCTTGGAAGGGCAGGGTTGGGCTATATAGGAATAGGGCCTATGGGATGTATAAGGTTTGTAGATTCAGGGACGTCACAATGAGAGCGGATGGATTGAAACGGGGTAGTTCCTATTGGATAATAAGTTGTATTATCCGTTCGAATAACAGGGAAATGCTTGGAGAATACAATGTATACAATGGGCTTGGGTTAAAGACATCATGGCGAGGTCAATTATGATGACACTCGTGCTTCATCTCGGAGTGTGGTACGGATGAGCAATTGTGATCTATTTTGCGGTAGAATACGAGTGGTTAACTAGCTAAAACGGCTAATCCAAGCGTATAATTAATCCAAAGTACAAAACATACTCACAGAATCAGAAATCTCACCCTGGCTCTGTCCATCATACAAACCCTTCAACTCAGCCGCCATCTCCCTCCCAAAGATAAACTCCAACTCGGCATTATCGAACCTCCTCAGTTCCTCTTCCGAGTCTACAGTCCCCGGCTTCTCAAAATTAAGCACTGTAATATCCTTCGACTCCTTGTCATACAGGATTTTCTGTGTCCCAGTATCAGGAAGATACAGGGATATTGAGCGTAGCACGGAGATGGCCTTTCTGCACTATGTGTAGATATGGGGTTGGTCCTCTATGGTTAAGGTGAGCTTTTCTTCTGCGAATGGTTCCGATGGTGGGTTCAGATAACAATAGAGTGGTTCTCCGTTTACCTTAGAGAGGATGGCGATGTATCCTGATGGGAACTTCGAAGAGCAGATAATTCTACCATATGCTAGCATCGATGGAAAGAATTCATATCCCTCTGGCTTCAAATCATGGAGTTTTTCGTACACCCCCACTTCAGATGCATAATTGTACGCAGTAGTTAGTCTTTTGTTTCCATATATCTGATAAAGGGGACAGGAACAACAAACCAGCCATGAAGCCCCCTTGTCCAGCATTTAGCAATAACCAGAACACCGTTCCACAGAACCTCATAGACTGCTTTCTCAGCATTGTCACCCAGTGACAATTGTTTGATGAACCCCACGCAGGTCACTGATGAGCGAGCGATTCCGTCTTCCCCGAAGAATATCGTCTGATCGCTGATACCATTTACTGATTCTGGTTCAGGCGCCGCCGGGCGTAGCCGACTGTAATGCGAGCTTTGTACGTAGAGAGATCTACATAGCTGCTCTAGTCGTTAGTCTTTTCTTAACTATGTCTCTTGTCTGCTATGGGAGGCAACTTACGGGATCTGGATCGGATTCGTTTGTTATGTCGTATTTCAAAGCAATCACAATAGGAGGCGTTGATATTGAGTTATCGGTTTCGGTTTCCATCTTGTGTGATGTGGTTTATTTGACCAAGCTAGTAAGTCGATGACTTGTTGTTTGGGATTTGGAAGATATTGGATAGGCAGCAGGTGGCCTAGTCATAATCATTGGATCGACTTGTGTTGTTGCCTTGTGGATTTCACATTTTAGTACCATAACAAAATTCGACTTATAATAATCCATTGAAATACAGAGAAAATGCATCGTCCGCGAATATACCTCAATATGGAAACTCATATCAGTTACCCATTAAATATCTTGGGCTGTCCGTGGATAGGTATATCTTATCCAGCCCGTATTTGAAGATACCGAAGCAAGAAAGAAAAGATTTGGATAAGCGGCAGATGGTCTAGTTATTGTTGGCTCATTGTTTGACTGCCTGGAGGTAGTAAGATAAAATGATACCTGCTCCGACGTATATATATCTGCGAAACAGCTGCATTCCACTCGCGCACCAAGACAGTACCGTCAAGCAATAAATATGGAAAAATTGGCGCATAATACTGGAAGCCCTGAAGGATCAAAAAAAAAAACAAGAAAGACGTTATAATAGAAAAGTACGAAGTTGCGAAAAAAAAAAGAGCAAAAAAGAATGCATCGTCCGTGAATCGAACACGGGCCTCGTCGATGGCAACGACGAATTCTACCACTAGACCAACGATGCTAGTTGTTGAAAAAACTTGGCGGTGTTTTGTTTTATTACTTATACAAACATACCTCCTCTAAGTTAAGCATAACTATTCCACCACCCAGAAGCAGAACAAAGGAAGAAGAGCATTCATCAACATATATTACTGCAATGATATCCAAAACTAACTTACAAACAGAACCATGTGAGCTCATAAAAAAACTCCTAGTCTTTTCCAATCCGTCCAACCAGCTCCGGCTAAACCCCTTATACAATAATAGTTGACCAAATAAAACAAGCACGCCATATCAATATCACATAGTACAGTTGTTACAGAGTAGAAAAAGTATAAGAACAATGAATCATATCTAGGGATCTCGTTTCATCCCGCTCATGCCAAAGTCGTATGTCCCCATGGGCATATCTGCATTTCCGAACATGTCACCGCCGCCTCCGCCGGCGCCGGGGGGATGTTCCATGCCCGGTGCTGGGGCGATGGGTTCGAGATTGAATGGTAGGAACCATGCGCTGGGTTGATAGTACTCGCCTGCGCCTGAGGGAGCGGTCGGGTCGAGTTGACCGGTGAAAATGGCGGCATCCTGGTGGGGTGGAGGTTCCACGCCGTTCGTTGCGGATGGGGGTATTGGTTGGTTATCTGCTGGTGGCGGCGGTGGTGGTGCTTCGAAGGAGGCTGGGTCGAATCCGGCAAATGAGCCGTAGACGAATTGTCGATCGAGTTGGGGGAGTTGGTCGGATGGGATGTTGAAGTCGAGTGGGGAGGGTCCGAATGCTTGCGCGCGGCCGTGGTTGTACATGGCTGGTTGAGGGAATCCGGCTCCGGATGTCCCCAGCATCCCAGGTGAGCTTTCCATGTTCACATCGACCATTGATTGTGGTCTGGGTGGCTGTTCGGAGCTGGCGCTATCGAGACGACTACTCTTTCTTGAATGCGACCTGCGAGGAACCGCGGTCTGTGGTGTAGGAGACAGGCTGGCGAAGAAGTCTTCGACACTCTGCAAGTCTGGCTTCTGACCCATAACTGCATCGTCGCCTGTCTCTTTCTGTTTCGCACCGGGATCCTCCCAGTGCATTCGCGACACTCCGTGAGGATACTTGTCAAACCAATCACCGTATTGGAACATAGCGGTCAATTTGCCGCCGTCATGCATAGCAACCGTGCCCTTGATGGCAGCGTCTGCGAATTGCCGGTATCGATCCTTTGCACTTTCTACCATGTAGTGGAACATACCCCAGTACTTCTTCATCTTGTTCAAGTACCGGTAGGTATGCCGTAGGTTTTCCTTGGACCGAGCTTCCAGTTGCGCGTTCTTGGAGAATATTCCCCAGATATGCACCGTACTGGCAGAGTACGCACAGTATCCTGCAAATGGTACAGTGAGCGGATAAGCTGACGCGCGGTCGATCAGGACAGAGATATGATGCGCAGCCTCCACTGCTGCTCGTCCTGCGTTGCTCAGGAAAGCCTTAGGCATATCCCTCGGAGGCCGCCCACCCGGAGAAAGCGGAATAGCAAATTGATTCAAGAAGAGAACGTTCTGGTGGATGATGGTATGAAGAAAGAGGAATTGGTTTGCGATCCGTTCTGCCGCATGTATTTGGAGGTTTTCGTAGGTGAATAGAAGATGGCTTGGGAGGCTTGCAGAGAACTCGTCAATTTGTCGCTTGAGGCGCGTGTACCCAGATTCTGGCGACCACAGAGGATGGGGATCCTTCCTCTTCCCTCCGAGGTTCAGGTAGTCCACAATGCGCCCCCAGATGACCACAGTCTTAATGATATAGGCCGAGACACCCATGTTTTCCTTAGCATTGGACAGCTGTCCTACGTCATCTGGGACTGGGTTGGGCACGTTTCCGTCCAGGTCCTCCGTCGGCCCTGGAATTTCCATGTGGAAATGTGACTCCTTGATGGGAAGTTGGATATGCAGGAACTTCTCGTTCCCTATTGGCGGACGTTGACTACCGGAGGAATTGTATCGATCCATCAGAAGGCAGGCCCACATGGTACGCCGTCGAATCTCCCTATCGGTGAAACTTAGCTGTGACCCGTTGCCATTGCTGTGTTGTAAAAGCGGATCGTAATCAAGTTCCCTGTGCAGCTGCAATGCGTATGCCATTCTCAAAGCCTGGCCTCCGAATGACCAACTTCGTCCACCATGGCAGGTTCCAAATTCATGCAATCCCAGTAACAAGAACACGGTCAAGATGGTGATGTTCGGTTCGTCATGGCGACTCAGGGCGATCGCGGCGGCAGGGTTCGCCCAATTCTCACCACGCAAGAATGGAGGCTCAGAGTTGAGTTGCGGATGCGTCGAGAATCGAGCAGAGACCGCACAGACAGCAAGACTCAGTGCCGGGGGAACAGACCCGGCTCGTAACCTGCGCATAAAACTAGGCTTGTGAAGCAAAAGATACGACTGCCCGTATACACAATCGAAAAACACTTCCGCAAGATGTTCTTGGATCTCCAACGACGGCAAAAACTCGGCCCCCTCGGTCAAAAGGCTGGATCCGCCATCGCCCGACTTGCTCATAGGAAATGTGTCCTGCGGCGCCCTGCGCTCCTCACGCGTCCAGTCATCCAACTCCGACGCAAAAGCTTCATCCGCAGTCCGTTTCTTCTGACTCTTTGAGGTCGGTTGCCCGGGAGCCGGAGGCCTAACCACAGACCGCCCGATGGCAGTCATATCCCTCGTCTCTTCCTTGGGAATCGTCTTAATAACACGATCCTCCATCCTCTTCAACCGCTTATCCAACATAGCCATATAATCCGTCCGTGGCGCCGCCTTCCTCGTGGTAACCTTGTAGACGCAGGGAATGCGAGACCGCGAACAATGTTTGCACGCGGGCTTCTCGCCCGAGCAGCGAATTTTCTTGCGCCGACATGCGATACAAGCCAGCGGTAACCGCTTCCTCTCCTTCCCAGCCTTGGTCTTCATCTCGCTCCACAAGGGCTTATCGCCTTCTTCCTGGTTAATACTCTGTGCGGTGTTGCTGTTGCTACCTTGTGCGTCATCCCGGTGCTCGGGGGCTGATGTTGCGGTGTCGTTTACGGTCTGGACGCTGCCGGGGTCGCGCGAGCTCGCGGGGCTCTGGGAGTCGAAATCTTCGGCCTGGACAGCGATGTCGTCGTGCTGGCTGTATGTAGATGGGGCGCCTGTGAAGCCCAAGGGCGATTCTTCGGATTCGGGTGGGATCATGACGGGTTCGGATACCCCAACGATAACACTGGGGGCATCGTTGGGAGGAGGAGTGTGCGTAGTCGAAATGGGATCGAACCCCAAACCAGGAGCTATTCTAGCTTTGTAGATCGGGTTCAGAGTGGTCTGGGGAGAGAGCGACGGGTTGAGTCGGTCGGTGGTAATGGTGCGGGTGGATAATATGGGGAATCCGGAGGCAGCTCGGCGGCGTGGATTACTAATCCCGTGCTTCACGGCCGTCAGGGTCTTGTACATTTTAAGATATATTCTTCAGTAGTATCCTTCTTATATTTCGAATGCTTCTCACTGTGGAAGACAACAAATAGACATACGTGTAGCATATATGACAACTCATGTCCTCGATAATACGTGGTACTTAGCATGATAGCGGTCTAAGTATCTTCCTCTTCTATCACATCATGGAACCGACCCTCCAAGATGAAGTAAAGCCATCCAAGAATGCGATGCTGAAAGCCTGCGAGGCCGGCAACCTCCCAGCATTACGGTATTAATTTCAGCACTATAGCATAAAGCAAGGCAGCCGGCCTGCTTGGGAGGAGAGGGAGGATAGTCCTCCTAAAACCTGGGAAATGGTCGAAACCGCCATTATCAATAAACAAGTCCCGATAGTGGCATACATCCTCTCCGTATACTCTGTAGGTCCAATCGAATGCGAACCAGTCGTCCAAGCGATCATCGACCATCCATGTATGGAGATTATGAAA
Organism: Aspergillus proliferans; assembly: GCA_039880865.1. Classification (NCBI taxonomy): domain Eukaryota; kingdom Fungi; phylum Ascomycota; class Eurotiomycetes; order Eurotiales; family Aspergillaceae; genus Aspergillus; species Aspergillus proliferans. The sequence continues at coordinate 13,721 of JBDODB010000220.1, read as the reverse complement.
CTGGCTCATCAGAACTCGCCTGGAATTGTCAATCTTGAGTTTGACACGATGCAAACATTCCTATGGAGTGCACGTTACATGCCTTCTGATCCAGAACACCTTGCGCTTATCCACTATCTTTTGGATAATGGTGCCTCGCCGAATGAGGGGCAATTTCATGAATGGTGCGCTCTCATGCCGGCGTTGTGGTGGGACCAGCCATTCGAGGTGATTGAGAAAATGGTCTGTCGAGGTGTTGTGATCGCGTGTGTTCCTTTTCAGGAAGCAGTCAAGAAAGAACGTCTTGATGTTCTGCGACTGTTTCTTGAAAAGGGGAGGTTTCATAACAATGTCTCGCATCAGGAGTTGCTTGAATCAGCAAGGGAGTTTGGAAATGAGGCGATAATCTCGGTGGTGGAAGCTGGAGTTGCGAGGCGGGAAAGGATAGCTAAATGGTATCGACGAGCAAGCTGGTGACGGTTCTGGAGGAGTTAAGAGCCGGGCGTTGACGAGAGTACAGATATATGGATGCTCATAGAAGTACATACAAGAACGTAGTTTGTTCTAACCGGAGTATTTACCAGGACATTGATCACTATGCAGAGGGCCCAAAGAGGACTGCTGGGCTGGAGAGGATGTGAAATTGGGAGGAGCAATCTGGGAGAGCAGCGGAAATCGAGGAAGGCCAACACTCCTTCACTCTTTATCTGCTAATCTCATTTTTATGGATTCCGTCATAGCTCCTTTGAAACGCTCATAATTGAAGCTTTCCTCGAAGAGGAGACCATCCCAAACCTCATATGTGAGATGGCAACATAGGCAAGACTCGGCACAAAGTCCTTGGCTTTAATATTTAAACAGCACGTGGCACCTGCCATACGAAAGAGCCATAGCTCCCTCGAGTTGAAGCTGGGAATTTCTGAGATCGGAAAGATAGCTTGAGGCGTTATGGTCAAGAACTGCCCAAATGATCGATATACTTCACGAATTCCCAAGTCTATTGGTTTGTCCTTCAGCGCCATGAAGGGCTGTGACACATCGCGGTAGTTGTGTTGGCTGGTTTTGCCAGCAGCTTGACAATGTTATTATCATCATCGTCCTCGTACCATGGCGAAGGCATCGTGGGCCCTTCCGTATTTGTTATCCCTTAATACAAGAGACCTGGGTTTTCCATCCAAATTTGGCTTTTTGCTCGTTCGCGATAGCCCAATTTCGGATGCGATTTCAGTATATTCACTGGATGCAATTAAAGATTGCTTGACAGAGCATAGGAGACGACCATACCACCATCGCTGCGCCATTTCCAAAGTTCCCGCGACGTCTCGCTTCAATTACACACATATTACTCTCAATGAATATCGGGGGACCATAGAAAAGCGTGTATTCCGCTTTCCCCGTCAAAGTGCGTGAGCGACAATGGTGATTGACCACCTTAATCAAGCTCATTTGAAATTGAACGTTGAACTCTTTTCTGAGCCCGTTCTTCTTCTGCAGCCCTGCCTTCTAGCATGTGCTGATAAGGGTGTGATTCTATCTGCATCTGGAGATTATTGCCGTGTTTTCCCAACGTGTTTCCGTATGCAACGTCTTTTACTGGAGAACGTTTTTTGACCGAGTCCCAGTTGGCGTTTAGTATGGGCCGACTAGCTCTCCCGTGGCAACTTAGGTCGACGTTTGGCTTCATAAGGAGCTCTAGAATGGTTTCGGTCGTTCTCAGAGAATGAGGTTGGAACTGTCTGGGAGATTCGTTGGGAAATAAAGGATGGGATAAATTGTTTGATGAATGCTGGCAAGTAAACATGGGGAACAGTGAATTGGCAGACGGCCCACCACTCCAATATGCTTCACAAAATGATTATCGATAATAAAGTCATAGTGATAGATGTATTAGAGCAGATCTGTTCGCATTTTCCCTCTTCCACACCACCTTGGAACTCAAGGGTGCGCTATATCTGCCTGATCGCATACAACTATGAAGACTTCGACTGTTTACCCTTAACAGACGCATTCTCCAACGAAGCCGCAATCTCCGATCCCAAAACATAGATATTGTAACTCGGGAAGATAATCCACAGGCCGCTAATCGTTATCAGTAACTGCGGAAAGATGACATGGCAGAGGAGACATACTTAGGAATGATCCACAGAAAGATCAAGGTAAAAAGGTCATTGTGACCGATGTTCTCGAAACCGGAGAAAGTCTCGTTCAACCCTACTCATGTCAGCAATATGCCATGTATAGTCAAGTAAGCAAGTATAACTCACAATACAAAACCGTTTTCCCCAGCGTCATAACAGACGCACTATACGCAATAAGCAGTGCAGTAGCCCCAACCCTTCCAGAAATAAGCCTCTCATCCGTCAAAACCCTCCAAACCCCCCTCTCCACCTTCTTCCCTTTCTCCCCCGCCCCCGCCGCCGAAACCCCATACCTCCAAACAACCCACAAATAATAACAATACCCGGCGGACTCAAACAAATTCACCACCGTCTGCGCAGCCGTAAACCCATTCCGCGCATTGAACGCCGGCCAGCCGTAGATATAGTCGATAGTCCCGTATAAAGCGTAGGGTGTCCACAGCGGGGAGTGCAGACTGTTGCCGGGCATGCTGTGCGGGCGGAGGAGCACGTACCCGGAGTCCCAGAGGACGAGCGGGATTGAGAAGATGAGCCAGAGGATTATGGCGGTCGATGGGGTGTGGATGAATTTGTTGGTGGTGGTTGTGGGTGTGCGAGGAGGGGAGGGGGTTCGCGTGCGCGGGGGGGAGGGGAAGGAGCGCTTTTGTTGGCGCGTTGAGACCATTGTGTTGGGTCTTTGGGTGCTCAATTGAGTATATTTAGGATTATGATCTGGTTATCTGAGTAGTAAAGCTGGGGAATTGGTCTGGGGTTGTTTCAGGAGGAGCTCATGAGCTGATGGGGAGATGACGTTGTTTAGCGGGCATTCTGACTTGTGGCTCCGCATGTCCAGAACAATGGAAACACACCACATTGGTTGCCACCTCTTCAGTAGTGTTGTATGACATCTCAAGGAATGAAAGCACCAGAGGAGGTCAAGATAAGGAATCCTAGGATCTAGGGACAAACACCTGTTTGCCTCAGGAATATACTCAAACCGCAGAATTTCACGTGACTGATGAATGTCATTGCTCCACGCTGATTGGCCAACCAGTTGTAAATCCCAAGTACACGGCAAAGTAGAAAATATATAGCAGGTCATAGCGACAATTTAACCAAGAAAATTCGTCATATCAAAATAAAGATTAATTCAGATTGCTCAGATGGCTCCAGCAAAAGATCAAGTGCAGCGGCACTCCATAGATGATCCAGAATCCTGCACCCTGTGCAAAGAAAGCAGCAATGAACATGACTCTCCGGACAATCACCAACCAAGCTCTGCATTCAAGCAGCTGGGACTTCTCGACAAGCTCCTAGCCCTCTGGATCTTCCTCGCCATGGCAATTGGAATTATTCTAGGTAACTTCGTGCCCGATACTAGGGAGGCATTGGAACGGGGGAAGTTCGTTGGCGTTTCTATACCGATTGGTAGGTCTATTTACTGAGAAGTTGGAGTAATAAGGCGATGGGCTAACGTAAAAAGCCGTTGGTCTGCTGGTGATGATGTATCCTATCCTGTGCAAAGTGCGGTACGAGACACTCCACCGGTCATTTCGGCAGAAAGCCCTCTGGATTCAGGTCGGGTTCAGTGTTGTGGTGAATTGGATCATTGCGCCATTTTTCATGGTTTGTCTTTATCCATGGCTGATATTTGTTGTGTTGATGTGCTAAATTGATACAGCTTGCGTTGGCGTGGGCGTTCCTACCAGACGAAAGAGGTCTCAGGGAGGGTTTGATCTTGGTTGGCATTGCGCGGTGTATTGCGATGGTTAGTTCTCCATACAGATGCAAAGTTGAATTCATCTGCTGACACCACCAGGTACTCGTCTGGACAGGACTCGCCGGCGGCGATAACGAATACTGCGCCATCCTCGTTGCCATCAATTCGATCCTGCAGATGGTCTTATTTGCCCCCCTTGCAATATTTTTCGTGCGCGTCATCGGCGGCGCAGACAGCGGTTTCAACATCGACTACTCGCTGGTCGCCAAAAGCGTCGGCGTCTTCCTCGGCATACCCTTGGGCGCAGCCATCGTTACTCGCTTCACGCTGATATTCCTGGTCAATAAGGAGTGGTACGAGAAGAAATTCGTCAAGTGGATCGGCCCATTGTCGTTGATCGGACTCTTGTTCACAATCATAGTCCTCTTTGCTTCTCAAGGACGACGAGTGGTGCATCAGATCGTGTCGGTCGTACGAGTGGCAGCGCCGCTTGTAGTCTACTTCGCTGTTATTTTCTTGATCACTCTGCTGGTGACGCGCCGGTGTGGCTTCGGATATCGACTGTCGTGCACGCAGAGTTTCACCGCTGCGAGCAACAACTTTGAACTGGCGATTGCGGTGGCCATCGCAACTTTCGGCGTGGATAGTGATCAAGCACTAGCTGCGACAATTGGGCCTCTCGTTGAGGTCCCTGTGCTGCTAGGTTTGGTCTATGTCGTGAAATGGGTTGCAAAGCGGAATAAATGGGCGGCATAGATGAAAATCACCAAGATATAGTAATAGTTAATTGCTTCGGGTGGATGGTAGATATCAATCACCACTGATCTCATCCAAAACCTGAAAAAGAATATGATTCTGCACCCTACATTCTTCCCCCGTAGCACAACTCTTCGTAAAGCCAACCCAGAGTTTCTTCTGTATCTCTGCCAGATCGACCCCGCGGGTATTATACTGGCTAACCAGCTCTTCCGCGATCGCACAAAGAGTGGTATTGAGGACGTCTTCGTTAGTAGGGAATGACGGATCATCCACCACACTTTCGCATATCCGGCTCCTCAGAGACACAGATGGACGAGGCATATCCGCCCCAATATCAGGATTCACCTCCGGTTCACTAATAGACACCGATCCTTCCGACTTCCCACAACAAACCGCACCGCCACTCGTTTCCTTTTCCGCAGAACACGTACTCCGACACGACGACTCCCCAGCCCCAGCCCTCTTCAAAGCCGGAATCGCAACTTTCCGAACCATCTCAGACTCCCCTGTCGTCCGCAAATACCCCTCAACAACACTACCCGGCACACCCACAGCAACCAGAAGAGATTTCAGCCGTCCGTTCTCAGCTTCTAGCCTTTGAGCAGTTAATCGATGTTCGACATCTTTCTGATGCGCCTGTTCTTTGAACGAAGCAAGTTGCTGCTCCAGCTCGCGCGTATACTCTTGCTTCCTAGCACGGCTTTTGCGCTGGTTTTCGCGAATCCGGGCTAGTTTTTCTTTCTATGGGATGTTAGTTTTGTGGCGAAAATGAGTGGTTTTGGGGGCTTCTACCTTTTGATCACCGACGGGTTCCATACTGGTATCCTGGTCAGAAGGACTTTCTGTTTAATATAAGGAAAGTAATGAGATTTGTTAATTTGCGGTTCTTGTAAGTCTTGAACATTCCGGGATATTGAGTTATTGACCGGAGGAATGCTATGCCGGCGGATGTCGTCCTTGGACCAATCAGGAGCTTTATGATTCAACGGCTTAAAAAAAGGGTGCAGGATCTAATCGCTCCATTCATTATACAAAGATTATATACAGACAGCCTCATTTGCTGCGCGAACGAGGCATAAAAAAACAAAAAACAAAAAACAAAAAAAAAAAAAAAAACATACAACAGCCAGAATTCGCTGGTGGTCACCCATCCAGGATCCTCCGGCCCCACTCCAACGTCGAATCCATGAGATATGTCCTCGGGTAGCAAGATTCCAGTCTCAATGTTGAAATGCTGCGGTTCCTCATGTGCTCTTAAGCTGATTTCCGGCAGTACCATACCATCGGCCTTGCCATGAACAAAGAAAGTAGGGGGGAATCTGTCTGAAAGAAGATTCACAGGGTCCACACGTTCATAATTCTCATCTTTAGTGATTGATGAGAAGTGTGTCCCATTCTTTAGACTGACAAAGAACCATGCATTTCTTGGGATAGAAAGATCTGGCCACGGCAGACCCTTAGTTTTGGTTGGAGCATCTGATTGAGCTGCATGTTCCAGAGAGAGCATTGTGTTAGAAATCACAGGCTCTTGATGAATCTTATTAATGAAAGCGTCATCAAGCGCTGGTGCTGCAATGCCAGAGGTCCTCCAGCCAAATGGCCAAATATCACAATCCAGGAAGGTTCCCCTTTGATTCCGACTTCCTCCTGCATCTGGGAGGTTCACTTTACACCATTTGTATGCATCTCTGGCATCACTTATCGACCCTTCGTACAAGGAGACCTGTGGACAGAGGCGATAGTCTGTCAATACGACCACGAATCCAGCATCAGTCAGGTATTGAATTTGCTCCCCAGGTAACATGTCTCTTGAGCCGACTACGAAGCCGCCACCATGAAATGTGAGAGGTGTGCTAATCCTTAGTCTCTGGAATACCTCTTTGATGTGAAGTTACAGGCACCTACCTATTCCGTATACTCATTTTCCCTTCGTCTCGGGTCAATGAATAGTGCTGTAAATTTGTTCACCTTCTCTCCGTCTCCCCTAGAAGCCCTGAAGACTTCCCTGCAGTGTCCGCGGAAGCCGCAGAGACAGCGCGCGGCCTCCATTTAGGCGTCCCCTTCTTATTCCATCCTTAAATAGTGCCATATTCTCATTGTGCTAAACTATTGCATGGAACAGCTCCCCGACCAGGCCATGTACAAGATATGGCCAATATTCTACTATCCAAGCATGGTTCTACAGATTTTCAACCTACTGGCAAGAATTGGGCATATAACTTCATTAAACACCATGCTGAGGTGAAAACTCAATTCTCCTGACATTACAATCATCAGCGTGCCGAATGTGAAGATCCCAGGATCATCCAGGAATGGTTTAACTGTGCGCAAATCACCATAATGCAGCATGGTATTGCATTTGAAGATATTTACAACTTTGATGAGACTGGTTTTGCAATGGGCCTAGTTGCTACTGCCAAAGTAGTTACTAGAGCTGAGATGATTGGTCGACCCTTTCTTGTACAGCCAGGGAATCGGGAATGGGTTACATCCATTGAGTGTATCAACTCTACAGGATGAGTTCTACCACCATGCATCATCTTCAAGGGAAAGGTTCATATTAAGGGATGGTATCAAGATGAGTCCTTGCCAAAGGACTGTGTCATGGGCTCGGTAGCTAGTAGATATTAACGAAATGATATTCCTATCTAAACCAACTAGTAGCCATCGACGAGAATATCGAATCTGAAGAAGAAAAGGAGAAAAGAAGAAAGCCTATTTACACGAAGAGATTCATAGGGGTTGTGTGGCATCGCTAAGCGGCTGTTTGTCTTAATTGCTTGCATGGCATCGTTTGCCATGTTGATGTTGTTTGCTGATGAACGCGCTGCGCTGAGCTCAGCTGTCACACAGCCAGAGCCTAATATCACTCATATGATTCGCCTTTTGCCAGATGAACTAGCCGAGCAAATTTAATCAAGTCCAAGACATAATATGAAATCCTTAGCATGATCTGTAAGCAGCATCACCGCAGGCTGGTGACTAAAAAATTGCTTGGTGGGACGTTAAAGCGGCGGAACGGCTTCAGAAATGGTCATTCTTGGCATCATTTTCACAGGTCCTCACATTCTATGTGTAAAAAATCTGCATACACCAGAGAATTTCCTCATGGTCTTCACACAGCCTGGTGATCTGCCTCCTGCTGCAGACTACTTCGCCTGGGTGTCCCCGTAGGTACCATGTTCTGCACGATGTGATCTGCTGGATGTGAGTGTCTGTCTCTGCGTGGGTGTCGTCGAGTAGTTAGGGTCTGTAGCTGTAACTATTCATGATGAGTATGTCACGGCGCGACCCCTGGGAGTGCATGATCAGGATCAGATCAATGGCATGAATAGCGAAGGTCAGAATTATCTTATGGTATCAACTCAGGAGCGATAATTTCCTTTTTGTTTAAAGTTGTTTAACTCGGGTGTGAAAAACGAGGTCTGCGTCTTGCACTTGGTCGTTCTGGTGAGGTTCTCTGTGGTTTCCTATTATTGGAGGATTGAGGTGCAGGCAGCCTGCTGTGAGGGAGATACGCAGGTTTTAGAGGTTAGTATTGATAGATCAATTGCGTTTTCATGTTGGGATTAAAAAGGGGAGATCTTTTTCGGCTGCGGGTGTTGGCTTGAGATACTAAATAAAGCTGAATGGGGCTTGCTAATAGGCCATCCCCCTCTCCCCGCCATGCATCATTTAGCGCCGAGAGCCATGTCACTCAACTTTTCTTTTCTTTTCTTTTCTATTTTTTTTTTGGCTGAATCTCAGGGCGAGAGTCTTTCAATCCCTCAACACATCTTGAAACCAGAAATCAACGAAACTCGATCAGACAGCAAAGAAAACGTACCCACCAACACAGCATGCCTTGGCCTTACTTCAGGCATAAACCTTTGAAATGGTTTCAATCAAAACGAAGAGAGAACTCAGAAAAGACAAACAATAGCCACCAATTGAATGACACGAACAACACCAATGTACGTCTCAAGCCGACACAAAATTTGAGAGACCACTACTTCTAGCGAGCCTGAGGATCTGTGGGCGAAGGCTGAGCAAAGACTCGCTCAAGATGAAAAGATGGGCCGGATTTTGAAAGAAGCGACCGAGATTATTGAAGAATCCGGACTAAAAGCTGGGCCTCATGGGACAGCAGACCACCAGCAGCTCCGCAGCTTTCTTGATACCAAAGTTGACGAGCTGGAACAGAAGAAATGGATGGTCCGGGTTGATGACCATTACATTGGAGTCCGAGATCAGCTCACCCGGCTCATTCGAAATATTCTGGCGTTGAAAGATGTAGCCAGCACAGCTGCATCTGCAAGTCCTCCAGCAGCAATAGTCTGTGCCGGTATGACAGTCTCTCTCCTGGTACGCGCCCCCCTCTACCCCTGATGAAACTGTGTGTGTTGTTGAAATAGAAACTAGCTAACTCACCTTTAGCTCTTCATCCAAACAGTGGAGCAAAAAGACAGCCTTCTGAAGGGTCTGGAGAAAACTTCAGTCTTGATTCCTCAGCTCCACATGATGGAAGATCTCTACTTGCATTCTGACGCGAATGTCGCTGATGATTTCATGGACAAATTTAAAGAAGGGTTGATATCATTATATTGCAAAATTGTTGAGTTTCAGGCTCGAGTGCTGTGCTTCCTGCGGAAGAATTCATTCTCCCAAGTTTCTAGGAATATGTTCAAGCAAGATCAATGGGATGCATTAACAGAAAGCATCATGGGTCAAGAAACCGAAGCCCAGAGCTTCACCAAGCTGATTGACGCAGCAGAGAGGAAGTCAGACAAAGAAAAGATCTCACAGTACCTTGAAAAAGCTTTCCAAAAGCACCAACTGTGGCAAGCAATATCGGATCGAAATGAAAAAGTGAAAAAGTTCTTCAAGCTAATCTACACCTGTCCGTACAGAGACCGAAAGGACAGAAATGATAATCACGTGCTTGGAACATGTGAATGGTTCACCAGTCACACTCTTTTTCAGCACTGGGACCAGAATGATGATTCTAGTATCTTGTGGGTCTCGGCAGATCCAGGATGTGGAAAGTCAGTCTTGTCAAAGTACCTCGTTGATGAAGTACCCCCAAGCATCAGAAAAAGGACAATTTGTTACTTCTTTTTTAGAGATGACTATCCAAATCAGAAGAGGTCTACAATTGCACTTGCTAGTATCCTACGACAACTTTTCATGGCTCAACCACATCTTCTCTCGGACTCTGTACTAGACTAGTTTGATACAGAGGGTGAAAGGTTGGTTGAATCCTTCCGTGGATTATGGGACATCCTCATGAGCATCACAGCCAGCAGCAACTCCGGTGAGATTATCTGTGCAATGGATGCATTGGACGAGTGTCAAGAAGATGACAGGAATCAGCTTATTGGGGCTGTGAGGGACCTCTACTTGGGAAGCAATAACAACCGCAAGTTGAAGTTCTTTTTGACAAGTAGACCTTATGGCCACATACGTCGTGAATTTCGAGAGCTGGAGAACCAAATGCCTACAATTCACTTAAGTGGAGAGGGTCAGGCTGAAGTAGAGAAGATCTCACATGAGATAAACCTGGTGATTATGAAAAGGGCTCAGGACATCCACATTAAAAAGGATTTGGAGCAACACGAGCAAGATTTCTTGCAAGAAAAGCTCACAGAAATACCCAATCGAACCTATCTCTGGGTCAGTCTTACCCTGGATTACATTCAGGGTCTCGACGGCTTCACCAAAGGGAAAGTTCGCGAAACAGTGCATGATAAGATCCCTAACACAATTGATAAAGCTTATGACAAAATATTGAGCAGAAGCAAAGACCAATGCAAAGCAAAGCATCTACTACACACTGTCCTGGCCGCGAAACGACCGCTATCTGTGGAAGAGCTATCTCTGGCCATGGCATTGAAGAGAGAGTGTCAGTCTCATGATGATATAAGGGAAGAGATAGAGCCCGTTAAACGGTTCACAACCACATTACGAGATCTCTGTGGATTAATTCTTGTCGTCGTCAATAATAAAGTCTACCTTCTTCATCAAACTGTCAAGGAGTTCCTGGTCCAGAACTCATCACAGTCAGACAATTCTTCATCGCCTAACAGCTGGAAGCATGCCCTTGTGGTAAAAGAGTCAAACAAAATCCTTGCAGAGATATATGTGTATGGTATCTTCATGCTGCTTCAACAGAAACCAGCCTAGAAGATCTTTTGAACTATTCAGTACTTTATTGGCCAGATCACTCCCGTGAAGCTTGTTTTCTTCATCAAGACAGGATGACAGTGTTGGGAAATTATCTCTGTGCACCAGGTTCGAAGTTATATGATACCTGGTCGAGCGTGCATGATCAAGGAGACGCATTTCCAACAAGCCCCACACCACTCATCATCGCATCTCTTTTCGGACTTGATGCAATCGTTCAGCAGCTCCTCGAATATAGTGATGTGGATATAGACTCCAAGGACTCTTAAGTATGGCCAGACTGTTGTGGGCCGTAGCCGAGCTATCTATAACTAGACGTAGCGTACAAAAGAACTCGTTGAAAAAGAAATGTGTACAGAGCGGCGGCCGTCTGAGATAGATGGCTGGTCATGTGGTCTCGTTCATCCATGGACCTGCTTCCTGAATAGCTTCAACTGAGAGGCGTCTCAACGTCTCGAGGCACCCAGTAGGGCCTAGCCTTTCACAGTTCCTGAATTAATTTAAACCTTCGATCTTCTGCGGTCATATAACCAATTAACCATAATCGTGTGACATACTTGAAAAGATGAATAGCGTCAGAACTGTTTCTAGAAAGACACAAGGCAAAAAATGAAGCAGACAAAGGTGATGGTCAAGCGAAACAATGGCCTACTTATGCCAGATAATTTCTTAAAAGTACTGTTTGGCTTTGCATGGCTCTGCTTACCCAATCATCACCTCAATCACCTGCACCCAACTAATGCTCACCCGGCCATCACCCTTAAGCACCAAAAGAAAAAAAAAAATGGTGCGCGAGTGAGCGAAGTAAAAACAAAACAGTGGTATGGACACTGAGTCTGGCTAGCCTGCCAGTGCGCACATCACCAGGCAGGTTGTAGGTTCGAATCCTGCCTGACCCTTCGCCCACAAATCTTGTCTATATCAAGTATCTGTCTCTCGCAGGTTTTCCCCCGAGCCTGGATGGGGTTTTTTCCCCTGCGAAACAACAGGTAAATGCCGGATAGATCCCCTATACCTCTCAACTTTACTGCCTACCCAGGAGGTCTCACCATTACTAAGCATCCTCCCGCGCGGGAGGTGCTTCCTGCATTTCGCCGAAGATAGTGTACATCTCTGGCATGTCGGGGCTCAGGGTGTCTTCGCAAGCTTGCATAATTTCAAAATCGATCATGGTGACTGAACGTGTTTCCGGGTGGTAGAGAATATTATGCTTGCCAGTATCAACGGACAAAACTGAGAAGCTTCTGAGTATAAGAACAGCTTTAAGGACTTCGGAGCGGATATGTTCCTTCTCAAGCCCAGAAAGAGTACCCCAAAGTTCGTTAAGAGTCTTGCCCGGTACTTTTGTCATTATAAGTATATTTCCCTTCGGAAACAGTGAAGAGCAAGAGATGGTCCCGTGGCTTAGCATCATCGCAAAAAAGCTATAGCCTTGAGGTCTCTTCGCGTAAATATTTTCGTAAGTCATGGCTTCGTGTGCGTAGCTTTGGTAGTATGAGGGAGACCAGCATTTGGCTATTGCTGGCTGGCCGTCCCAGGTAACTTCGTAAACAGCTTTGTGCTTTGATCCACGAATCAGGCGTTTGCAATTGACCAAATTCGTCGCAATGCTGTTATCAGCCCCAAAAAGAATACTCTGGGATCCTATGTTTTCGTCTGGGGTGTTTTGTTTTGCTGCAATCTGATTTCGGAAGGGGGACGGGCGGGTCGATGCTTGACAGAACACATCCGCTGACATAGACAATTGCTCAGCGATGAAGTCTGCGGGCTCGATGAACGTCGGATCTTGAGAAGCAAATAAGGCCATAGCTACAAAACATTGCCGGATAGATGGGTTCGTAGACTTCTCGCTGATGGGCATCGACATTTCAAATCTAAACGGGGCAGTTCTGCGGACAAACACAGTGCTTCGATATGTTGACAAAAATCCGAATCTGAGATTGGAAGACCGCATGTGCGATATGAGTTGACCAAGATGTGGTTGCAGAGGTACCAAGGCAGGAAACCCTCTGCGGATGGGATGGTTTTCCAGCAAGAGAGTCCAAAAAGTTTTTAGTTCACCGACCAGAAGAGCTATCGAGTCCGACAGGGAAAGCATCACGACATCCGGAACTTTCTCAGCATCGTAAGGAGGCAAAGCCTGGTAATCTCCGAACTTCATGTTTGAAAGGTGTGTCACGGAGAGTGCTTTCATGACAGCGTCACAAACGTGTTTAGAAAAACGACCAGTTAATCCTAGTTCACTAGCAGTACGGTACTCCTCGACCTCATCTGTCAAGGAAACCAGCTGACTCAAGTCGAGGGAAGCACAAGCCTGGATAATATCTGATTCGAAATTCTCCCACTCGTAAAAAAACCGGGCTGAGACATTTTCGTTGGAACTGGAGGGATGTGTGGTGCCTCCTAACTTGTTAAGGGGCGGGAGGGGTCGTGATATCAGCTCCAGTGCAGACTCTATCGTTCCTTTAGAATGTGTAGAAGAAGGTTGAAGAGCTGGTGTGGAGAAGATGGAAGACATGAATGGCTGCGGACAGTTTAGTTTAGTTTAGTTTGGTTTAGTTGCTATTTGAAACGGATAAACCAATGAAGCGGTTAGACTCCGTGTCGGGGAAGTCGCGGGGAGTCGATTATCCGGACTGCACGAGGCTATAGGCGAGGAATTTACATTACACTAAAGAGGGTGACATTGACACCTATAGATACCGTACGGTGTCCCTATATGAGGAACGGTCGGACTCGGAAAGCGGGCCGACTATTAATCCGTCTTGACTTTCATCAATTGTGATGAGAATCCATCGGAAGAATAGTCGGCCCGATTACCAAGGCCAGGAGATTCTTATACATAGGCCAGCGGTGTATTTTAGTGTGCCAGAGTAGTTGATTGGACCGATGGTCTATCGGCTTGGCTAGCTATATGACTACCGGGCAGAAAGCGAGGGCGGTCAGACACGTGACCCGATGGGTACTAACACCCCCCCTCGCAC